>CAJNIZ010042258.1:16858-37151 GCA_905231905.1 Symbiodinium pilosum | reverse complement strand
GTTCCTTAACAGCAACCCAGTATTAAGCAGCACCACTGTACGTTCATGCAAATGGAAGGCCGCTACTTGCATCACGCTCAGCATCTGGCTCGCCCTCAAACTTGCCCGTCTCACCAATCCTGACCGGGCACTTCTGTCATCCTACTTCAGGTGAGCCTTCCCCGCACACTTGGGGTTTCAACCAATTCGGGTGCCCTTGATTGGGGTCCCTCTAACAAGGAGCAAAACATGTTAGAGCAATGTGAAGGGGATTCGTTTTTTGGGGGGAATACCCTGTCAAATGCTATGCCAGACCTAGGCGTAGCTCTCCTCGGCCCACCCCCTGCATATGCGCGCTTGCCAGCTGCGGCGGCCATCGGCTTCTTCAGGTAGTGCTATGAAGAAACAACAGCACAATCAGCCCGAAGGATCTCAAGGCTTGCAGATCACATGCGGGGATCTCTGAATGCAGAAGCATGCTGTACCTGTTGGAAGCTATGGCTTTGTTTGCTACGTTCTGTGAAGCGGATGCTCTGCCTCCCTGAGAGCCCAGTTTTGTGCAGGGTCCAAGCCGGATGGCATCTTCGATCCCCTTCCCCCTCCCGTATAGATTGTGTGTGCAAATGACTCCCTCTTCTAGATTACAGTTGTTTCCATTTTCTTTTCCATTCTCCCGATATAAGCCCTATATATATATATATACATATACGCCAATATGAGAGAGTAGCTTCCATTTTCTCTTCCATTATCCCAATATAACCCCTATATAACCCTTATCAGAGAGTAGTTTCCATTTTCTTTTCCATAATGAATATATAACCCTATATAACATTGGTAACGGTTTTAGCCCCTATAGGGGAGATCTTCCGCAGCTTAGCAGCCAGCGCTCAGGCATGCTCGGCCGCCACGCAGCAATGCGCAGCATTGACACTTCTGTCAACAAAGTTACAGTATATTGGGGTTATATATAAGGATAATGGAAAATAAAATGGAAACTACTACGTTACACTTAAGTACATTTTCACAGGAGAATGCAAGCAACTGCTGCTCGGAGAAAGCTTGAGCGTTTTCCATCCCACTCATCAAGACGTTGGCACTTCCTCCGATTTTGGAGGCGGCTCCATCACGCTAGGGCAGGGGTCGGTGGGGCTCGGCTTTGTCACGGCTGGCGTTTCCGCCACTTTGTCTGGCGCTGCGTCAGCAGCAGGCGAGCCTGATGGCAGGAGAGTTGCAGCTCGGGAAATACAACTATTATAGTTGATATTCTTATTGTTTTCATAAGTTGTATTTCTTAGTTAGTACTCTTATACAGGGTAAATTAGAATAATTTCAATTCCCACTTTAAATCCGTTTGGTACTATCCCTATATACACCCACCATCTAGGGTGAGGTTGGGTGAGGTCGCTTTGAATTGCCCAGCTAACTTATAGCTAGAACATTGGTATTCTGCTTTTTTTCCGTATCCTTGGTATCTATCTCTGGACAGCCTTCTGTGGCAGCTGGCTCTTCTCTTCCATCCTCCTCTTGCTTTCGACGCATTTCCTTGATGACCTCAGCAACCCCCCCCAGGCAGCAACACATCGACAAAAGGATACCCGACCCCTAAAAACGTACACTTTTTTTAAAAAATTCTGATGGGAATATAAGAACCCAAAAGTGTAAAGCAAATCCTGGGCGATGATACACCCCAGCGTTATCGCGTGAGTACATCACTGTACAGGTAATTAGACACGATACCTCAAGGCAAAGTTGTCAGGCCAGGCCACGGAGTTGGGTGCAGCAGGTAGGACTACCTTGTATTGAGGGCTCCTACGTCCAGGTATAAGCGTTTCGGTGAGAAAGCGACTGGTGGCATTGCCGTTCAATAGGGTGGGCCGGGCCCGGAGACTGGGAATCGAGTTGGTAAATCCGAAGAGATTAAGGGATGCTGAGGTGGAGCGCAGCGGAGTGATGTCCAGCAAGAGTAAAGTGTACCTACCCAGCTATTAAGTCCTTACTTGTGATTTGCTGGGCATGAAGGGAGGGACCACTGTTGCAGGAGGATTTCATAGGGGCTACTCTAGTGATCCATTCCTTCATGTCTACCCTAAACCCCAATAGCCCTGCAAGCCATGCAAGCCATGGCACGACTTGCACGCGAGGCTTCCTCAGACTCTGATGGGAGCGATGTACTGAGGTGCACCCAAAAAGCAGCAGATGAGAACCAATCACGCATGTACACAACAGTGCGCAAATGGCCACGGAGGGCCATCAAGCTCAAGCTCGCAAGGCAACCAACATCCCTGTCCACTACATTCTGGAGAATCTTCTAGGTCTGAAAGACACACGGCCGGCCATCACATTGTCATAAAGAGTGGCAAGCGGCTGCCTCTCAAGAGCCACTTCAATCAAGCTTTGCCCACCGGCGTTTTCAGCATCCCAGCGTAGACTTGTGGTTTCGAACAAGTGGCGCAGGTCCTGCGAGGATCGTGCATCTGCTGTCTACACTTGCTATTCTATCTATACTACTGTATCATTACTATATTGCTGCTATACTATCACTATATTACTACCATACTACTTTAGCATTACTATATTACTACTTATATTATTACTCTGAATCCTCAGCCTGGTCTCTTGCTCTGAACCCTAAACCCCAATCCCCTAAACGCCGAACCCTCAAATCCTCAGCATTGTCTCTTGCCACTGCTTTGAAGGCTTTCTGCGTCAGCATCCGCCCCGCGTCCAGGGCGATGAGGCTCTGCCTCGCCGGCAAGGAGCACGATATGGGTTGGGTGGACCCTCCACCCAGTAATAGTGACTATAGGGGATAGTAGGGATCATATTAGGGTCCTCTTATATTCCTATTCTACCACTATTACAGGGTGGGGGGTCCTCCTGAGATATAGGGGCTAGGAGGTTGCATAGGGGTTCTGTGGGGATTCGATAGGGTTATATAAGGGCTTTGTAGGGCTATATAGAGATAATAGACAAGAATATGGAAGCTACTACATTCTAATAGGGTGGGTATACATAAGGGTCATAGGGGTTATAGAAGGAGAATGGAAAAGAGAATGGAAACTACTGTTTAGGATTTAGGGATCTTATGCCCCAATAATGGAGAATAATGGACACGAAAAACAAAATGAAATGGAAACCACCATAGGATCACCCTAAACCCTAAACTAAGCATCATGCCAATGTTGACCGCTAGCCTGTAGAGTTCGAAAGCACGGTCTGCTGCCGGATCTTTGCCAATGGCTGCATCTTGCCTCATGCAGCAGCAGGACTAGTATACCCAAAGCCCCAAACGGTAGTTTCCATTTTACTTTTCCATTCTCCTTATATAATCCCTATAATCGGAATATATATATATACACCCCATTTTAATCTAGTAGTTCCATTTTCTTTTCCATTATCATTGCTTCAAGCTTGCGCAATGGCCAGAAATGACTCACATCCGGATCCACATGTTCCCAGGGCTCCAGACCCTGCCTAAAGGCACGGATCCCCTCCCCCAGTGTCCCTTAAGCGGTTTAGGGTTTAGGGTCTTGCCTGAAGGCACCCAATCTACCTACTAGTACTGGTGCTTAAGGGGGAGTGGGGGAATCAATATAGGCACCATTGTCGGAGTACATATGATCCCGGTTCTTGGTTCGCAAGCCCCACGCCCCCATGGGTGCCCGGAACATAGGGGGTTATATAGGATTATAAGGATCCACTCCGCCAGTCTCCCTCTCTACATCCGCCAAGATACTCCAAGATTTCCTTGAGAGCCGGATCACGCTCAGCAAGGGCGTTTAGATCTGCCTGCTGCGCGGCTGTGCGGCTAGACGTGGCAATGCTTAAGCGCATGCATCTCCTGGAATGATCTTGGAAGGCCATCCACTGCGTGATGTTGGTCATCTGAGCCATCGTCTAAACTCCCAGCATCCCCCTTAATAACCCCTATAGTTGCACCCTAGAAAATCCCCTATATAACCCCCGTTAAGAAGTTTAGACTTTGGCTCATATCATCCTTATGTAACCCCATATATATACATATATACATCAGTTTCCATTTCATTTTGATGTTTCGTTTCCATTTGATTCTCCATTATTGGGGTACATAAGCCCTAAAAATGCATGACTCTCTCAAGGCCTAGGCACGCAATGTAGTAAGATAGTAATATAGTAGTAGAGTAATACTATAGTCATAATATAGTAGTAATAATAATACAGTACTATAGCAATAAAGTGTAGGTTCTGCAAACTGGCGAAAGCAGAAGCATGCCTGTTCAGCATCCCGCAAGTGGTCCGCGTCGTGTAACGGTCCCAGGCTTTTCCCTGACTCCTTGTCACCACAGTACTTGGAGGGTCAGGGGGGCTTAGTAAGTAGGATAATGAGGGGGATAACTAGGGTTACCATATGGGTTATAGGGATTCGTAACCTACTTACCAAGTCCCCATGACCCTCCAAGTATGCCCGAAAGCAAGACAGCTGCAAATACATCATTATAGCCCCAGCAGAACAGGTGGTCCTCTTGTGCTTCTCGCGTCTGCTTTGGTGATGGAAGGTCCTTCCATGACCCATCCTATCATCATAAAATAGCCCTTTAAATACATCTGCTGGCCAAACATGAATCTACGCCATGCGCAGCCATGCAAGTTTGCGCACGAAGCCCTTTCACAGCCTCTTGCATCTCAACAGACAGAGAACACAAGCAGCCATCAGCAGAAAGGTCCAGCAAAGCGGGCTGACGCTGTTCTTCAGCCTCCTTGTGGCCCCATCCAACCTTGCTGTGATGTTGTCGGAATGTGATTACAAAAAACAGATGACCCATAATTTAGGGAAACCCAAAACCCTCAAAAGTGGCTTCCACTTCCTTTCCCATTATCCTTATATAACCCCTATATACTCCCTATATAATCCCTAGAGAATCGCTAAACCCTAAACCCTAACAAGCTATACCAAGGCACACAGCCGGGTGGTGGAGCCTGGAAGGTGCGAAAACCGCGCCAACTGGGCTCCAGAACCGCCAGTGCCGCCATGGCAACAGAAGCCTCTCTATTCGGATACAAGCCCTAAATAGTTCAGGGTTTTAGCGTTTAGGGTTAGGGAGTAGTTTCCATTTTACTTTCCAGTATCCCAATAGAACCCCAAGATATACCCCACGATAACCTATTATGCTATAGCATTTTTCCATCATCCCAATTTAACCGCGGGACCCCGGCTTTGAGGAGTCTAGAGGAATTCAACCTTGCAACCATCTGCCTTGGGCCCCTTGAGGGCCGAAACGGCTTTTCTGGCTTCGGCCGGCTTTGAAAAGTTTCGTGAACAAGGACACATGGCGGCGGGCAAGGCCTCCTATATCACCCCAACACCAAAAATTGGGGACCCCTATGTAGATCCCAGAATACTATAGTCCTGAGTATGATGACCACCCAAAAGTTACACTTTTCTTCTTGAAAGCCACCCCCATGATAAATCGCGCGGAAAACCTCTGAAAATTGGCTGTTTGCAAGAATCAGGAACTTTCATTGAGATTCGAAACAAAGCGAAACACTGCCCAGCGGCCCTAAGCCCTAAACACTAAAGACGTGTCTTTCGGAGGCCTTGGGGTGGATCATACTGGTACTGCATTCAGCAGAGGCTACATGGAAATGATGCTGGTATCTGTTCAGCTTCTACCGTAGAGACTTTAATGTCCTGCGGGTGGTAACTTGAAATCTGTCAAGTCGGGGAGAGGCATCCCTAAACCCTAAACCACTATAGACCCTCAACCCTAAACCGGGTGGCAGGACCCTGCTCAATGTCGAGTTTTTGGGCTCTAAGGCATGCATCGCCCAAGCACATGAAGCTGCTACACCACTGTACTTGCGCAACTTCAGCAAGGGCTATCTGCAATTTGAAAACAACCTACCGGGCATAATTTTGGCAGCCTTTGTGCCGAGTTTGTCTAAAATCCAGCCGGATGGTTCTGCCACCAGCCAGATAAGTCATTAACAAGCAAAGTTTGAGCGACTACGCCCGTCTCACTTTAGCCTCAGACGCCGTCAACTCATGCCACAAGCTGCTCACGGTCACATGGTAGCTTCCAAAAGCTTGGAGGGTCAGCGGGACATAGTAACTAGATGAAAAATGGGATAATTGGGGTTACAGGGGTTATTAACCTAAACTAGGTCCCCCTGACCCTCCAAGTAGGCCAGGGTCCTGCATCTATGAGGACCCGCAACAATAAAGGGAAGCCACATGGGAATTTTCTTATAGGGGCTGGTACTGCAACAGGCACCCCACTACGAAGCCCGTATTATCATAAACCTAGGGAACTCCTCACATTTGCTATTTCCCTAAATAAGGGGACCCCTGTATAGACCCCCAAGTACTATAAGCCTTAGTATGGGGACCCCCATAAAGGTACCCCTTTCTTGCTCCAGCCCAGGCATTTTGCTCACCAAAGCTGTGGGAGCTTGTCACCATGACGTAGTTTAGGGCATAATGAAAAGAAAATGGAAACTACTTCGTCATAATAAGGTATTTATAGGAATATGGTGGTTTTACAGGGATAACGGACAAGAAAATCGAAACTACTATTTAGGTCTGGTCTGGGGGTTTAATAGGCCCCTCCCAATATCCCACGTGTAATCCCTCGGAATCCTCAAGAGCCTCTTAAGTTGAGAAAGCCAAACCTAACTTAGGCCCCAGACCCCCCCACCCACTCTCCAAGCCTTTAACCCCTCAAACCTAAACTCCTAACCCCTAAGCCCCGCAACTCCTAAACCCTAAACACTAATCCTAAACCCTCCCACCCCGCCCCCACCCCCACCCCCCGCTGCAGAACTTGACTAAGAGCCTGGCCAGCCCCGCAAGGCGGCCGGCAGATCAGAGGTTGGCACCTTGCAGGATAGGTTCAGCACCTTTTTTGGGGGTTTAGGGTTTAGGGGTTAGGGTTAAGGGTTTATTAGGGTTTAGGATTCAGGGGTTTAGGGGCTTAGGATTTAGGGGTTTGGGTTTTAGGGTTTAAGGGGTTTCGGGGCTCAGGGGTTTAGGGGTTCAGCATTTTGGGGTTTAGGGCTTAGGGTAGGTCCTACAGTCGATACAGGATTATGTAAGGGTACTGAAAAGTAAATGGACGCTACTACACTAGAATGGGGCATATGTATATATATATGTATAAATATATAGAGGGATTATAGGGGGTACATAAGGATAATGGAAAGGAACATGGAAACTACGATTCGAGTTAAAGGCTTAGAGTGTAGGGGTATAACCTCAACGGTGGAGAACCGTATGGAAAAGATAATGGAACATGACATGGATACTGGGGTTCCATAGTGGTTTGTAGGGGTGTTGATCCAAAATCCTCTTCCTTGATAAGTGCAATCATGGACGCGAAGTTCCCTGTACTTCCCCGCGGTTGAAAAAGGACCTTTCACTTGGGTGTTTTTTGGTCCCTAGACCCTAAACTCTGGACCAAGTAAGATCACATGGGGCTTTCTCAAGATGAGGCGCCCTGAGCGACCCTAAAAATATGAAGGGTTTAGGGTTTATAGGTGGATCATGGGGGTCCCTACTAAGGATCCTATGGGGCACTCGCATATATTCCTTCGAGCATAATCTCACTCCATACTGGGGACTAGCATCGCGATTGAAAATTCTATTCAATTGGGGGTCTGCAACAATAGGTGTCCCTTTCATTATCGCCAACATCATGGAAATTTCTGGGCCCTAATGAAAAATTTGGAAATACCCACTTGAACTGTTGGCCGCACTGCAAATCACTGGTCAGAATCAAAGGATCGAGTCCGCGGCCTGAAACACAGTCAAGGAAGCCAGGTACCCATTCTGCATGACCTGCTGTGGATGGAGGAAATCTTGCACCACCCCATCTCACCCCAAATAGCAACGGCTTTGATTCCATTCCCACCAGGACTAATCATACACCCCCCTATAATTCTTTTGCTCTCAGGTTCCCCTTAATTGACTTTGATTTGAACTAAGTATCTTAGATAAGGGGAAACCCAGGGGGGTAGCCTAGTGGGAACATGTGAAATAAAGCAGCAACCCACCTCGAAGATCAACCCGGGAAAGGCGTAGAAGTACGTGCTTCCGAACGATGTGTGGCTGTCGTCACGTTGGTTCCTGGATCTTAAAAATTCTATATATGTGTTGCATATGACAGTCTTTACACACATAATCTAAGAATACAATATACGGGTATATACTAATTGTGTTGCTTATAGATGGACTTTTGTATATCTAGATGATATCATACTCGATATGTATATATATATAGATATATATTCTATCTGTATAGAAATAATATATGTATATATAATCTGATAAATAAAAATATATATATATATATGTATAATTTAAGCTGTGATTTTGCATAATCTGGCTTCTGGCTGCAAGGCCCCGGCATGACGAGCGGCCTCGATTTCGAAAAGCCCGCATTTTGCAAGGCCTGCTGTTGGCGGAAACTCTAGGGTTTAGGGTTTAGGAGTATATATAGAGGTAATATCGGGATAATGGAAAAGAAAATGGAAACAACTACATAACATATATGTTAGAGTCTAGGTTTTGGGGATTTAGGGTTTAAAATTTAGGCTTTTGGGACTTAGGATTTTGAAGTTTAGGTTTTTGGGATTTACGGTTCCGAAATTTAGGCTTTGGGGATTTAGGGTTTTGGGATGTAGGGTTTAGAGAGGAGGGTCTTGCGGGTTTGGGGTTTTGGGATTTAAGGTTTAGGGTCTAGGGGTTCCACAAGGACATGTAGGGGTATTTTTAAGTGAACGACGCTTTCCAAATTCAAGTGCTGCGCAAACAGTCTCTCTTCCTGCTTGGTGGTAGGCGCAAAGAATAAGGGAATATACCATATAGGGAATACTTTGGGAGCATATATTCATAGTCCCTTATTCCCTACTAACACCCAGTAGTTAGGTCTTTCAACGCAGGGCAGCCGAACGAAAAGGACAGGCCTCCTCTATATCCGGCCAAAGCCATCGGACCTTTCACAAGTTTGGCCAGGGGTTCTAGGGCTATGTAGGGCTAAGGGCTTAGGGTTTAGGGGCTCTATAAGGGGTCTATGGAGATTTCATAGGGGTTATATAAGGTTCTGGAAGGATAAGCGCCCCAACAATCGAAAATCAAATCGAAAATGGATAATTAAATGGAAACTGTGATTCTATAGAGGTTTGCATGGACGTAAATTTCCCATATGGTTCATTGACATGGGTTCCGATTAGGGAATATACTAGGGCTATCTTCGCCCTCAATGGTATCTTGGTAACCCTAACATGGACAGTAGCTTATAAAGCCCCAAATACCCATACATGCCTCAAAAGCCAAGCTTCCATTTAATTCGGTTCTCCATTATAGTCGTTTACAGTTTCTTTTCCATTCCTTAATATTGATAGTAGGTTGTATGCTACAAGCTTCTCTTACTTGTCTCGAATCTGGGTCTGCTGGCGTCGATGCAGGCACCCGCTGAACTCGGCCTTCGCTTGACAACAATGTGGGGGCCCCGGTGCGCTTCGGTCGAGGGGCCCCTTGTTCAAAGTCCCAATAATAAGGATTATGGGAGTGCATATTGGGGCTCATGTATGGAAACTACCATAAGCCCCAAAATACTCCCCTAAATAATCCCCTATATAACCCCCTTTGAAAGAGTTTAGGTTATGGCTCATATGACTTGCCAATGCCTCAGGATCCCGGAAGCTAGCCACAGCTCGGCAACCAACCTGTCCGTTGATTCATCCTCGCCGTCGGAACTTGCCGATGTCCCTGCGAATGAAACCAAGGATCAGCAGTGACAATCTGAAATATGAGAATAGATCCCATAGCAACAGCACCAAACATAATAGCAATAGAAACTGCTGGTAACCGTACTTGTCATGGTACTGGTAATAGAAATAGAAACAGTCATAACACTTCATCCTGCTGCAAAGTCGTCTCCTTCCACACCAACCAACTGCACCTGCGGATCCTGCAGCAAATGCAAAATAGCATGTAGTTAGGAGCAGTCAGATATATGAGCTTCTGCAAATAAGACCCCGGTGTAGACCCCGGAATACTATAAGCCTTATTATGGCGACCCCAAAAAGAGACCCCTAAGTGTTGAAAAGCCCTAAATAGTAGCTTCCGTTTTCTTTTGCATTGTCTTTATATATTCCCCAGATAACCCCTATGTACCCTTATATAACCCATCAGCTTCTGGTTCATCCAGCCTTTTGAGCATGGTTGCAAACAATTATGGCTGGCTGCGACTCCGTGCAAGCTTTGGACCGCTTGAGCTTCTTTCGAGGCGTCTCAGCAAGACCGAAACAGCTTCTTGTACAAGCTTAGAAACCAATTTTTCCTGCACGACGTCGCAATGCCATGTTTAAATTAAATGAATTGTGCTACACATGCACTAGTGGAAGTAGCTCACGACGGCGAATGTAATGACCTCAGTCGCGGATGCCATGAAGGCCAGGCGGCTAGCATGGTAGAAGCATGCATTGAGGATAGATGCTGGGCCACTGTTGTATTGTTAGGGGGGGGTGGGGGCTTCATGGCTTTCCTAAATGAAATTCTGGGTGGCTATTCCACGGCCTTCGAACTAGTTTACGAATAGGTTCCTTTACACAACCAGAGGGGACATTCTTCATCATCCCAAAACGTCACCTAGAATTAGGTGGCTTGAAGCCCGAAGCCGTAAACCCTAAACCCTACAGCCAAACCCCCAAACCCTACACCGGAAAGCCAAACCCTAAGCCGTAAACTGAGCTGTTTAAAGGAGATGAGGAGCGTTGGCCGACAGAGCTCCCATCTGCCCACAAAAGCCTAGGTTGCAGTTAAGCAACTTTAGTGCTTAGGGTTTAGGGGGAACTTAAAATAAGCTACTACAATTAGAAGGATATATAGCATGTAACTATATAGGGGTATAGAGGGTTTAGGGTTAAGGAGCGTACAATAATCTACTAGTATATGGAGAGGATTTAGGGCTTGGGGGTTTAGGGCTTACTTGAATTAAGTCACTACAATAGCGAAACCCCATTATTTACTATAGTACGTAAGGAGGGGTTAGGATTTTGGGTTTAGGGCTTGCTTCAGATAAGTTGCTATAATCAGGACACCCCATTATTTACTATGTTCCCAGATTACGGTAACTTAAGCTCTTAACCCTAGACCCCATATACCCACATACCCATATTACCCTAGATCCTACACCCTTAATCCTAAATCCCAAAGCGTAAATCCTAAACCCTTGAGTTAAGTTCCTTGACAGCAACCTAGGAGCCCATCGTTGAGGCTAAGTGTTCCGCTGCTTCTCGGCTGCTTGTGAGGCCTTGCATCTCAAGATAGGGGTTTCGGGTTTAGGGGCTTTAGGGTTTAGGGGTTTAGAGTTTAGTAGTTGGGGTTTAAGGTTACCTTTAGGCAGGCTTGGGATATACGGAAATGGTAAAAATTTACCGAAGAATTCTCATGTCCTGTAATTTGAAGAAGCTCCTGTTTTGGCTTCATTCGGGCCTCGGGCTCGAAGGAAAACAGCAGAGACCAGCATCCCGCGACAGAAGAAAAAGCACATCACCACCAGCGGAAGTGCAAATAATGCCTGGCGTATGTGAGCTATGGTCAAAACTCCTTAAAAGGGGGTTATATAGGGGCTTATATACTGGACTATCATAGGCCTTTTTAAGGGGGATACAGTGACTATAGCTTATGTGGGGTTGCGGGTTGAAGGGTTTTGGGTTCAGTATAATGGTTCTACATGCGTCTGCGCTCCGCGTTCCCAGTCCCCCGCATGGCATGGTCCCTATCTGAAGGTGAGGCCAGTTCTACAACCCCCCAAAAAACATGGAACTTTGCAACATCCCAAACCACAGGGCCACAGGCCCTCCAGAAAACTCGCAACACCTTGATAAACCCCCTTGAAAAGCCATCAATCCCCTGTAAACCTCCTATGAAACTCTATAAAGCCTGTGTAAACCCTCAAGAAAACGTCTGTCTCTATAAGTCTTGTAAAAATTCCTATCTAACGTTTAAAAACTGTATAAACCCTCAGGATTCAGAAAACCTCTTAAGCGTATTATCAACCTATTATACAACTGTAAACTTTCTACGAGTACAAACCTTAGTTGTAGACGACCTCTATAAACGCTACAAGCCCTCTACAAATCGAATTAACACCTCAAATTCGAGCCACCAAACCCAGACCACAGGACCTCAGGGGAGGGGGGGTTGGCGAATCATACTCTGTATAAACCCTCAACCCTGAACCCTATATCATGGACCATTGGGAAGGGGACCACGGAATACTGAGGCACAGAAAAGGATGAATAGGGAATAATGGAAATGACAATGGAAGCTATGTAAGCTACTACAGCGTGCAGATGGTGTGTATTTGTCAGCCCGAATCATCCCCGGCGTCCTGCTCGTAGGATAAGACATCAGCTATCATAGAACTGTCCTCAACATGGAATCTTCATTGGTAAGCCCATGGATGAAGCAAATGCACAAAGGCATCCTGTGATTTGAGTGCAACAACACGGCTAAGCATCCACAGCAGAGGCTACAAGGAAGCTGAAGCAGAGGGGAAGCATCACGCCACCCACGAGTGGAAGCTTTTTCTGTAGTGGTCCGCTCCTGATGACAGAAGCAGTGTTGCGATACACAGGAGCCATAGTCCAAACTCCTGGTATCCCCCTTAATAAACCTTATAGTAGTTCCTGTATAATCCTTATATAACCCCGTTTCAGGAGTTTAGACTATAACTCACATGATCATCCCCCGCTGCTTTCGCTTCAACTGATGAATTGGTTGTATCTTTGACTACTTATTGCTGGTCCATCGCTAATTTGTCCAAGTCTCTTGGAGGTTGGAGCTAGCATGCGGCCGCTCACGTCTCCAATGGACTGAAAGATCATCATGTTTAGTAGCAGATGGCATTGCTGACTCTTTTCCTGCAGGACCCAAACCGACACTCTATCACAAATGCACTTCCTTGAGCAAAAGTCTGCACATGGTAGTTTCCCTAAATTACTGTTCCCAAAATAGGGGAAATTTATATAGGGCCCCCAAATATAGGACCCCGTATTATAGGGAATTTAGACCAATACCCACATGGATACTCATGCTGCTGCCAAATCTCCGGGAAGGCTGCAGCGACAAAAGGTAGGATGCAGGGCAATGTGTAGGTGGTGGCATATGTACAGAAATTGACCTTGGCGTCCATACGCTCGCCCGCGGGATTCCAGAATCGACCAAAATTTTCCTTGAAGCCAAGGGTCGGCCTCAAAGAGCAAGATCCTTACTGAGCACTGCAGCAACTCTGGCAGTCAAGGCTAAAACAGCCCTACGCCGTAACAGAGTCGATGCTCGATTATCGATTATCGGGGTAACAACCCCCTAAACGCTAAAGCCTAATAGTACTTTCCATTTTCTTTCCCATTCCTCCAAAGCCTCATACAACACCATTGTTACTATACTGGCCCTTGGTTAGCTAAGAATCAAGGAATCGATCCTTATAGTAGTCCCTATATAACCCATTGAGCAACCCATTATAGTAGTTTCCATTTTCTTTTCCATTCCTTCAGTCCCAGCTAACCAAAGATAACCTCTACACACCCCGCAGCTTCCATTTAATTCTCCATTGTATTTTCCGTTTTTGGGGTGATATCCCCAAACCTTAAACCCCAAAGGTATTTGGGAGTTTAATAAGTTTAATACTCTTCGAGATTCTTCTGCTTCCTTAAACCCTAAACCCCCTAAACCCTAAATCCTTCGAGATTCTTCTGCTTCCTTGGTAGGCCAGAGGACTTTGGCCCGGGGTGATCGGCAGTGTGCGTCGCTTCGGTCGGCTGCTTGCCTGACTCCTCCTGCTCCTGGGTTTAGGGTTTGGGGTTTAGAGTTGAGGGCTTAGGGTTCAGGAATGGATTTCAAGGACTATAATAAGGAAACCCTACATTTTGTTAAGAAGTTTTCAAGGACTAGAATAAGGAAACCCTACTATTTGGTTAAGGAATTCAACTTAAAGGACTGTAATAAGGAAACCCTACCATTTAGGTTTAGGGTTTAGGGTTCACTATATACTCAGATTATGTCAACTTAACCTAAGTTCCTCAACAGCAGCCCAGGCTCCGCGCGCAGCAAGGCTACAGCTTTCCTGAGGGTTTTCACTTAGGATGTAGGAACAGAAAAATAGATTTCATAGGGTTTACGTGGGGATATATAGGGATATGACAGGGAGATAGTGGTGGCTGTGGTACCCAAGAGGTATTGATCATGGAGAGTCATATGGAATACGAAGTCAAACATGAAATGGAACTGCGATTGTGCAGGGGTTGCGCAGCCGCTCTGACAAAAGTCTTGAGTCTTGAGATAAATGGGGGCTGCAAGGGGTTTAGGAAGGTTCTTCTGGTAAACTCCAACATGTCTGAACCCTACTTGGAAGGTCAGGGGGACTTAGTAAGTAGGTAGGTTAATAACCCCTATAAGCCATAAGGAACCCCAATTGTCCACAGTATGAACCTAGTTACTAAGTCCCCTGACCCTCCAAGTAAACCCCAATCATGCAACAGCCAAGAGTCTCATGCATAGGATTGATTAGGTTCAGCAGTCGCTTGCCGAAGCTCTCCGAAACCAGTCCTGCTGCCCAAACCACCGCCGGGCCCAGCCGGTCCTGTATAACCCCTACATACCACGAGGGATATGTAGGAATTATGGGGGGGATCATGGAGGTCCTTATTCGAGATTAGAAGAGGATATCGTACTTTTCATTTCATGTTCAGGGTTCTTCTCCATTTCATTCTCAGTTCGGGTAATATCCCTGTATATATTCCTTACAAACCGTGTCTGGGTGCATTGGCGTCCTGGACCATCAGCGTCACTATACCCCATAGCAACCTGGGCAAGCGCGCTCCCAAATGTCTCTCACAATTTCACCTACAGCCTAGTCAACCCTAAGCCCTAAGACTTAAACTCGGAACCTCAAACCCTAAGCATAGTCGCTGAAGGAAGGCAGTAAGGACGAAGAAGTTGGTCACCCCAAAACGGGGGTTGTCTGCGCTGCGGCCAGAAACCTGCCCCAAAGTTGCCAGAGGGTGGTAGTACGAGCAATAGCAACAACAGTGCTATGTAGGGCCGTGTAGGGATCATGGAGCAATGCAAGCAAACAGGGAAGCTACATTTGTTAACAAAGGTTTCGGTATGTTCGGGATATTATCGAAATGCTGGAGATTAAAATTGAAAAGTAAATGGACAGTGAAATTGGAAATTGGTGTTACATAATTCAGACAGGGATGGGAGTTTCCCAGAATTAGGGTACCATTTGGGGGGTGCCCATAACAAGGATTATCGCATTTTGAAAAGGCGGGGTCAGGAGTGTGTCGCGGAGTGCCTGAAGCGTCGAGACGCCAAGCACCACGAAATTCCCAAGAGACATGCCTCTGGTCAGGTCTTGCAAGTTCTGCTAGAAACATCGTAGAAACACCTTTATCACAACAGTCATGATAGTAATGGCAATAAAAGTAATGATAGCAACAGGAAAAGTCAAGCATGGCAATAATACAAGTTATGATGACACTTACAATAGTACGAATAAACACAACTGTAAAAATATTCATAGTAATACTTCATATCCAAAGGTTGTAATAAACAGAGCAATACTATCAATAAAAATAATTGGCATCTGCACAGCCGCCTACACCGACAGCTTTGGTACATGGCGGAGGATGTCGCATCACCACTGACCTGAGCCAGCTAGACATATCCCCAATATAACTTCCATATGCTTCCTATGTACTTCCTATATGGTTCCTAAACAGTTCCCTATAAATGCCATATGATTCCTATGGAACTCCCATATACTTCATATATAACAGCTATATACATGCCATATACTCCCCAAATATAACTCCTATATAATTCCTACATGATTCCTATATGATTCCTGTATGATTCCTATATAATTCTTCTATAAAGCCTACATGCTTCCTATATTATTCCTATATTCTTCATGTAGAGTTTCCGCCATATACTTTATATATAAACCCCACATCCTTCCTAAACCCTAAGCCACAAACCCTAAACCCTAAAACCCTAAACCCTAGAATCCTAAACCCCCAGCAACCCAGGCCCGAGCCAGTAGGTCAGGTCTGAGAGGCAGCCGAGGCCACCAGCCAGGACCGAAAATCCCAGCCTGGGTTGTTCGGGTTTAGGGTTTAGGGAAACCCTAAAGCCAAAACCCCAACCTTAAGCCCTAAACCCTAAACCCTAAATCCTAAACCCTAAACCCTAAATCCTAACTCCTAAACCCTAAATTATGTACTACTATAATTCTATACGGAATAATAGGGGGAAATGGAAAAAAAAGATCCCAAAGGACAACCCAGCAGCAGTGGGAAGCTGCAGCCCCAGAGCTGGGAGTCCTGGTGGTTTAGGGTTTGAGGGTTTTTTGGTTTAGGGTTTAGGGCTTTAGGATTTTAGGGTTTTAGGGTTTTAGGGTTTTAGGGTTCAGGGTTTTTGGGTTTAGGATTTAGGGTTGAGGCTTTAGGGTTTAGGATTTTAGGGGTTAGGGTTGAGGCTTTAGGATTGAGGGTTTTAGGGTTTAGGGTTGAGGCTTTAGGGTTTAGGGTTTTAGGATTTAGGGTTGCGGCTTTAAGGTTTAGGGTTGGGTTTAGGGTTTAGGGTCTAAGTTTTATAGGGCTTAAGCATTAGGGTTGAGTTTTAGGGTCGAGGCTTGAGGTTTTGGGGTTTTCGGATTCTTGGAGTCCTCGGCGATAAAAACCCCCAACACGGAAATCCTTATGATGGGAATCCCGCAAATGAGTATCCCTAAACGTCGGACAACCCCCCCTCCCCAAACTGCGAGTCCTAGGAAAAACTGCAAAGCCCGGCATAGAGCTACTTGCATAGAACTCTTATCACTGTGATTACAATCAGACCACCACCACCACCAGCACCACCACCCCACGCCGCCGCCACCGCCGCCACCGCCGCCGCCGCCGCCGCCACCACCACCACCACCACCACCAACAACAACAACAACAAGAACCACGACGACGACGACGATGGCGGCGGCGGCGACGACTACGACGTTGACGACGACGACCGCCGTTATTGTCAGTATTACTATCATTACTTACCATCATTATTGCTTGCCCTCAATATTACTTACTCTCATTTTTATTATTACTACTAGTTTTTGGGTAAGTTTAGACAAAGCACCCAGAAGATGGCCAGCAGCATGAGAAGTAGTAGTGATGCCTGGTGCATCCCATTGACCACAAGGTTTGCCTTGCAATTTCAAGGTTGTTGGCCTGAAGAGGCCTGTACCATAAGGGATATAAGGGCTATATAGGAGTATTTAAGGTTTAGGGTTCAAGGTTCAGGGTTTATGTGCAGGATTGGGATTAGGGTTTAGGGTTAGAAGGTTTTGGGATGAGGGTTTGCGGTAGGCTACAATGCCAAATAAGGCCAAAGACACATGAGCAATAACTTCCAAAATTAGGGTCCAATCTTGGTACCCCTCAATGTTCGGTGCCGTAAGTATCTATTTTGAGGATATAGTCCCCTTCAGTATATGATAAACAGATCCCCATATACCCCATATTCTATCCACTTAAGGGGGACTATAACCCACATGTCGTCCCTGGCCCTAACGGCATCCGCAGGATGCCGGCATTCAGACCCTTCCAGTGGAGGCGCATCAAGTGCCCCAACATGGTGCTCAATGACCTTGTAGGAGATGGAGAAGATGTTGCCTGCATGCGGATTAGGGTTTAGGGTTTAGGGATGAGGGTGTTTCTCAAAGAACTGCATGCGAGGAACAACAAAAGCCGGGCCTGCTTGCACCATCATTGAAAGCCTGGGTTGCTGTTTAAGGAACTTAAATCAAGTTGCCATAATATGGGTATGTGGTAAATGATAGGGCTTCCTTACCATAGTAACTTAACTGAAAATCCTGAACCCTAAACCCTGTATATATATATATACCCCTATATAATTACCCCTATATACCCTTATTAATGATAACTTAATCGGAATTCCTTAACATCAACCCAGAAGCTGAGTACCAAGGGAGTCAGCCTCCGGCAGCCGTGAGACCAGCAGTGGAAGCTGCGCGAAGATCGCATTGCCAACCCACCAGCTACCTCGCCCGACTTCAGCTCATGGTAGCACTGTCTAAAGCAAGAGTAGTACTAACAATGACAATAACAATGACAATGAGAATAGCAATAATGCTGTACTAATAGTAATGATACGAATAATAACTGCAATGATTATTGTAAAAGCACCCCATCATAGCGCAATGCCACCCAAGGTACTCATGCCGAACCTCAGTCGACAAGAATTCCCGTACTTGGAGGGTTACCACATGCGTTACAGGGGTTATTAACCTACTTACTAAATCCCCCTGACCCTCCAAGTATGGGATCACTGTAGACTGATAACGTGAGCATCAGATGCACAGCGGCAAACAGCTACCGCGTCATTTTCAATGTTTTCCGTCTGATTCTCCATTGTTGGGGTAATTTCCCGATGCAGTATATGATCCTGAATCATATAGCCCCTGCATATCCACATATAATCCCCACATACTCCTACAATATCTCTCATACCCTATACTAGCTATAGTCTGAACTCCTAGTATCCCCCTTGCTAACACCTATGGTGCTCCCGTATACCGTCTCCTATATATGTATATCCGTTTTAAGGACTTTAGACTATAGGTCATACAATTTTCTTTCCCATTTGATTCTCCATTATTGGGGTATCATATCATGAACCTACATACATCCCTAAACCCTAAACCCTAGACTCTAGCTCATATACTGCAGCCTGGAGGCATGGTGAAAAGCACCGTCATAGTGCAGCCAATACCACTCTTCTCGTCTTCATGATGTCGGTGGTGGTTCTCGTGCGCCTGTGCCTAGATGTAGAACAGGGATATTCTGAAGCCAAGAGAAGATGATGCAGCAAAAGAAACACAGCTTCCAGGCACCTTCGCAAGAAAGCTAGAACCACGGTGGAAAGTTTTATGCCGCTCCGCGAACTTTGCGCGCTTTGACTCTGACATGGCTCGTTTGCTCACAAACCCTGCGGCGAGTTCCGCAAGCTCTTCATGCATACCATGCCAACATGTGACAACCAACCAGGCACACCTTTGCTGCTGGCGTCCTCCTCGTTAATCTGCAGCTGGAAAAAGCAACGCCTAAGAACAGCAAACTCTTGCAGCCAATCTGCAAGTGACTTACAGCTTCAGCGCATTCAATCAGACAATGCTGTCAGAGAGTCGTATAACGCGAGAAGCGCTCATGAGTCGGAGGATTCCTCAGCCCGGCGGGTAAAATTATCAATTACGACTCTGATTATTATTATGACTACTACTGGCTTTATTATTCATACAGCTTTATTTCCGTTATAACTACGATTACACTTAACATGTTATTACCATTGCTATTAATAAAAAGGGTTTGAAGATTTGATCAAGGCTGCGGCGCATGTAAGACTATCTTTTGAACCAGATGGGTTTGCCTCAGCACGATGACACATCATCCCACAAACAGAGGTATTGGCCAAGTACAAGTGAGCTATAGTCTAAACTCCTGGTATTCCCCTTGCTAACCCCTATACTAAGACATGATAACCCCCTTCGAGGAATTTAGACCCTAAACTTTAAACCCTAGATAACTCCTCTTAAAGGAGTTTAGACTCTAAACCCTAAACCCTATGTAGACACCCTTTAAGGAGTTTAGACTCTAAACCCCGAACCCTATGTAGACCCCCTTTAAGGAGTTTAGGCTATAGCTCATGTGAGGCCAGCACCCATCGAATAACACATCCATGCCTGGGTCTTGAGCAGAGCTCCCTCTCTTCATTGGAATCCGTTGGGTACTGCCCTCACCCTTTAGGGTTTAGGGTTTAGGATTTAGGGTCTTGGGTTTAGCATTTCGGATTTAAGGTTTAGGGCTTAGGGTTTAGGGTTTAGGATTTGGGATTTGAGGTTTAGGGCTTAGGGTTTGGGGATCATCTGAGTTCTGCCCCACCCTGTAGCAGTCTTGTTTAGGGTCATACCGAGGGCAACATCTAATAATGCTATGAATATAATCCGACAGTTCCAGAATGGGGGCAGTACCCAGGGGATCCGGCTACTGGGCTGTGGACCAAGATAGAAGTAGTTGTAGTAGTAGTCCAGGCTGGCTGGCCTCAACCTCGTCTCAACTTGCTCAGGGAGTTTTCCTTTGGACCCGTAGAGTTTGTACCCTTGGGTTTTGGGGGGCGCGCGTCGGTTCGGGAACCATGTTTCGGGAACCATGAGCGCATTTCAGGAACCATGAAAGCCGTTTCGGGAACCATGGAGGTCGTTTC
>CAJNIZ010042258.1:6539-16758 GCA_905231905.1 Symbiodinium pilosum | reverse complement strand
CCCCACTCCAAACCCCTCAAAGCCCTTGACCCTCAACCGTGGTACATCTCTGGATGCGCGCAGTCCAAGCCAAATGACCTCTTTCCACCCTACGCTACCACCCTAACTTTTCGACTATTTGGGTTAGTAACCGCAAACCCTGAACCCTGACAAATCCCTAGTCCTAGCCCTTAAACCCTACTCCCTAAACCCTAATCTACTTTGTCTTGGGGCTTCCTGAGAAAATGGAGTCCGCTTTTGCACGCATCATGGTGCTTACTGGCTACCTCACTCGGCGTGGATGAGGAGCAGTCCTACGCCAGAAATGGGCGAGCATCAGCTAATGTAGGGTAGGGTAGCTTGGGGCAGGGGAGGGTGAGCGCAGGCTATATCAAAGTATGGCTGGGGTACGGTAGGGTGAACGTAGATCAGGATAGGCTAGGTACAAGGACAATTTATGAAGTGAACCAAGACTAGTCCGGTGATCGGTGCGTAGGAAGGACCCCGCCCCCCCAAACCCCTCAAAGCCCTTGACCCTGAACCGTGGTACATTTCTGGATGGGCGCAGTCCTTTCCCAAGATGCTAGGGAACTGGAAGACATCCTGAAGTAGAAATAACAGCGACCTAGTACAATAATGAAATGTAGTCCTAGACAGCACTGCACTGGGTTACTTACCTCACCCCACCCGACCCTACTCTAACTTTTCCAATATTTGGGGTAAGACCCTACGCTTACTTTTCCAATATTTGGGGTAATAACCGTAAACCCAGAAACCTAACTAATGCCTAGTCCTAACCCCTTAAACTTTTGAAGACAACAGTGCACGCTCTTGAGCAGGTCCATTCCTCCCTCCCTGCATACCGGCCCCTAAACCCTAAATCCGACAGCGTATGCCTACAGTCACAAACTCTAGTCATGCTTGGCAAGTCTGCTGCCACCATTCGGCCTCCAGTCCTTCAACGACTGCACTTTGCTATGTATCGTGAAAGAAAACAAGGGAAACGGGCACATTGGAAGGTACCATGTTTTCTTGCATAACCCTCTTTAGGATTCTAGAATATGGCTCGTACATATTTAGTGGAGGGTATACGGTGCATGGGAGTGCATTCGAGAAAACATTCAACTCTCCATTTTTGAATGCTAATATGGAGCCCTTGTATTGATAATTATTGAGGTTCCTACAACACGGACCCGAAACCCTAGCCCTTACCGAAAAGACCTTGTTCCAATTGTTGAGGCACCTACCCTATTTTTCGCCTCACCCTCCTTGGGCTTCTCCTTGCCCTCCTTGCCCGGCAGCAGTGGGGAAGTCTGCGGGAGATGCGGGTAGGGCAGGGTAGGGTGGGGTGGGGTGGGGTGGGGGGGTGGTAGGGTAGGTAGGGTAGGTAGGGTAGGGTAGGGTAGGGTAGGATAGGGTAGGGTAGGAGGTTAGGTAGGGTAGGGTAGCGCAGGGTAGGGTCCCTAGCCCTCACCCTTAAACCCAAATCCCTAAACCCTAAAGTGGTCTACTTTGTGGACATGTCGCTTTTTTCTGGACCTGGTTCATCCCTTACACTAAGCTGCGCTGACCCGATCCACTCACCCTACTCTGGCACCCTGCCCTACTCTTACCGTACCTTTTCACCCCCTCACCGTTTCCCTCACCTTGAATATCCGTAACCTAGACCCGAATCCGTAGTCCCTCAACACCTAAACCCTAACCGTTAGGCCCTAACCCTAAACCCCAGAGCCTCAATTTCAGGATACTTTGTGGACATGTCGCTGGTTCCTGGATCTGGCTGATTTGGCTTGAAAACTGCCCGTGGCAACGAAGCCCCGCCGCACCTGGTCGCACGGACTGCGCATGGACTTGAAATTCTGGGCGTGCGCTAGGCAAGGCTTCTGCTTTTGTTCGCACACTGAGCACAATGTAGCTTGGGCGTGGTGTAGGCTTGTCATGTGAGTGCTCAAGAAGCACCAAAATCGGAACAGCCTGCATAGGATCTTTGGGCCCCGCCATTTTTCAGGTCTACCCCATGCTTCCTAAACTGGCTGGTGTAAATCTTAACGCAAAATCCAATGGCACGCCCGGATCCATGGAGGTGAAGGATCAAAAATAACAATCCTGGCATCCGTCCGTTTCTTGAATTGACTTGCTAGTTGGCTGCGAATGATTTCCTGTGGAGTGCACGCGCACGCCCTCATGGTTCCGAGCACTTCTCGGGATGCCAGGTCGGTCAATGTGTGCACCACGCTGCTCGAACAGCCGGTGCTGAGCTGATTCAAGTCCGAAAGGGTCAGCGCATTGCCTACCTTCATGGCCACTGACTGAGGATCCACGTGTGTGCTACACGTCAGGTTCACATAGCTAGCGTCTGGATGCACGGTCCAGCAAGAGACACCTGCTGGTAGCAACATTGCCAGGAGTCGAATCCTTCAGGGAAAGCCCCTAGACTTTGACAAAAACACTAACCCACTCAGCCCTGACTAGCGCAAGCCAAGTATGAGCTACCAGAATCACGGCAACCTCCGTGGCTGCGGGAGGGAAACCGAAAGGAGACGGCCAATCGTCGACGTAAGTCGCTTGGGTGTCTTCCTGTGTAAACACATTACCCTACCATTACGTTGCCTAAGCTGTGAGGCTGCTAGGGGATGCGGCCTGAGTGAGAGAGTCGCAAGATCCGGGAGCTTCCAGAGAATCCTCCTCTGATGACGCGCAGCCACTGCCCCCTGAATTTTCGGCTTCCTCCGCGCCAGAGAAGGATATTCAGAGCTTACGGTAAGGTACGGCGAAGACTAGCTAGTTCGAATTGGGCTAGGGTAAGGTAGGGCGGGGTATGCGGGTTAGGGTAGGGTAGGGGTGAGCGTGGGAGAGGAGGATAGGGTAGGTTGAGGTGAGCGTGAACGTCCTCCTCTTCTTCTCGCCTTGCCATGAATGCAAAGCACTAGCTCAAAGGATCTTGGAAACACGAGCTGAAAATCTGCGAGCTGACGAATTTGCAAAGTGAACATGAATGGGTTTGCGCATACAGGCACAGTACTGCGAACAGTGCCCTTTAATTAAGCAAATACAATATTTGGCTTGGGTATATTCCAGTATGCCAACAATGATAACCGTATTTCCCATATTGCATCCACTTCAGGGGGACTATTCACCATGGGCTTGCGAGTTTTCTTCACCCAGCAGCTTGACTCCATAGCACGCCAGGAGTCTTACGCGCCGGAGACAAACATCTTTCAAATCAGCCTTTATCTGCCTTCTCCGGAACGCATAGACACTTGGCCAGCGCGAGCCCATTCATATGCACAGAAAGCATGATCTCTGATCTTGGAAATGAATTGCTTTCTCCGGAGCACAAACACGCTTGGCCAGCACGACGGCATTTCATTCATTACACATATGCCTACCTTGCCTTACCTTACCTTACCTTCCCCTATCTACCCTACCCTAGCCTACCCTACCCTACCCAACTTTACCCCATCCCGTGCTAACCTACCTTGCGTAATACTCCTTCCATGCCCTAACCTACCCTGACCTGACCTACCCGCCCTACCCTACCCTACCCTACCTTACCTTATCTTCCCCTACCCTACCCCACCCTACCCTACCCTACCCCCCCACGCCCTACCCTCCTCACTATTGCAATCTAGCTTGAGTTTAAACTCTGTGCAAGTACCACATTGCGCAAGCGCTGTTGTCGGCTCCAAAGCAAACAGCAGGGAACAAGCTTCCTGAGACCCCTGGCACTAATTACGAGGCAGAAACTCAGGTCTGTAACGGGCGTTTGCGCTGGGCGAGGCGAATTTCTGCGACCCAGCCGGCCAAAAGACGATCAGCTAACGACCTTGCGTTAGCCGAGCCGTTAGTTTTTAATTTATGCAGCAGTTTACCGATACCAGAGCTTTGAGCTTCCTCAGCAGTCAGCTTTGCGTGGAGCACTTGCGACACGGCTGCAAATTCCTCGGCCAGGTGGCGGCATTCTGAAGTTTCAAGGAGAGACCACGTAGAATGCTCTCACGTGTTGGTTCAGCAGCAGGCACAGAGTCGGACCTGGCTGCAGCGTTTTTTCGTGGGGTCCGCATGCTAGCTTCCTGCCTGGCTGCCCTCAGTTCTTGCTTGTCCTTCCGTTGCTGGTACTTTCTGGCGGCTTGGCAAGCAATTGTAGCCATTTCCTTCCATGCCGACGCCGTTGGCACGCTAGCTCGGCTTGGCCCCCGCGCACGGAGCTGAGCAGCCTCTGCTTGCCTGGTTGGCCCTCGCTGCGAGAACTCGAGCAATGGCCGAAAACCATCATGCCGACGACCTTCAAGGTACATAGCCAACGTTTGGTGACTGCACCTTGACCGCACCTGATGGCAAAAGCATGAGCACACAATCTTCTGCTTGGGCCGCAAAATGGTGACCAAAGCAAAGTTGAGAAGAATGTCGCGTAGACAGCTATACAGATAGCCGCTCGGCATCGCCATGCCAAAGGTCCGTCGTCTGCTGCAGCGGTGCTTGACCTGCGTGAATGGCACTGGCTACACTGACGAAACCAGTTGCTTACCCTACCCTACCCCAAGCTACCCTTTTCTACTTTGTCAACCCACTGCCCACGCAACCCTCCCTTACCCTACCTACCACCCTACCCTACCCTGCCCTGCTTGGACTACCCTACCCTACCCTACCCTGCCCCACCCTGCCCACGTACCCAAACCCTTTTCACCCACTCCACCCCCCCAAAATAATCTCCTTCCGCTCACCCTGCCCTACCCAACCTACCTTACCCCGAACATGCGCACCCTCACCCGGTGCTGAAGCAGTCCGGAGCAAGAATTGCCACGAGGCAATAAGTGAGCTGCATGGCACAAGGGGATACATCGCCAAGATCGGCTAGGCCAAACTCGACGACGCAAAGATTACGCGGACACTGTGGCAGATAGGCCAAGGCTGCAGGAACACGTATCTGCTTGGCGGTAGCACCATCTCCCTCCTCAGCCTTGTGGAAAGCAAGCCTTCCTCGGAAACAGAGCGAGGGATCGGGAACTGGAGGAGCTTGATTGGTCACCACTGCCTGCACGCCAGTCAAAACGTGGATAACTGCTCTCTGCATTGGCATTAGCTGGGTCTCCGTGACGGCTGTCTTGAGAGATGCGATACGCTGTTAGTTGTGTAACCGCACCTGGCGGCCTTTGAGCCAACCTGGATCTCCCTGTCCAAGATCAAGCTGGTCTCACTCAGCCACGCTGGCCTCCACAGCTCGCCCTGCTGAATAAATCTCTTGCTGGAGATACTCGGAGGGGGACTTCTCTATGAGTCTGCAGACCACTCTGCGTTTAAAAAGAGCGTCACTAAAGGCGCATTCCAAGCTAGGCAGGTCGAAGCAAAGTGAACCTGGCCTGCGGCCCAGGCTCTGTCCTCCTTGCAACCGAGCCCAGACTTCTGAATGTTTACAAGCACATGCCGCACATCCCTCATGCGCTCCACGCCGGGCAGAACAGCCTCCCAAGCAGCAATTACGGACTTGCCACCGTCTGTGTGTATTTGATGCAGTTTTGAATCGAGCTTCAATCCAAAGAAAACTGCACGCGCAACCATGCAGCGCAGCATGGGTGTCATGGACGCGTTCTCTGAAGGCAGCATGGCAAACATTAGTGGAGTCAATCTGGTGCATGGCACTTGCCTGTCCATGCCCTGCCCAGCAATGGATAAGCACACCAATGTCTATCCACAGGAAAAGAGCTTGTACCTGCCATAGCAGAAAACGGATATTTACAACCTGATTTGCTTAGGGCGTTTTGATTGGAATCCCTACCCTAGCCTACCCTACACCCGAGTAGCCTACCCCCTAGGCTACTCTCACCTGATCTACGCACCCTACCCTAACTCGCCTGACCCTAACCAGGCCTGCCTTAAGTTGTTGGGGGACTGCTGTACTGAAAAAATCCATTCACTCACCCTGCCGTACCCTGGCCTACCCAAACTACTCAAACTACTCTACTCTACCCCAAGCTACCCTGCCCCTACCCTACTCTGTCCTACCGTACCCTAACCTGCCCTGAGGCCCCGTGATCTGTGAAGCAATGGCCCATATGGTTTTTCTTCAGAATATTTAGGCTACCCTGCCCTGCCAAAGACAAAGACAACAGAGCCGTTCTCATCGCACACATCAGCTGACCACTTCCACCGTCCTTCGCTGCTACTGCTCTGACTCTCACTCAAGCTGGCCTGGGCAAAGGTATCTGAAGACAGGAACGCCTTCCACTCCTCAAGACTGAACTCAAGTGCTCCACCGCCCTTGTCTCGCGTGACAGTTCTTCTTGCCCGTCGCAGAGTATACATTCCAGGCCAGTCGGCATGGCATGATCTGCGCCATAGCCTCCAATGGAGCTGCATTGCGCGCGGCCGCCTTTGCCACAACCCGCTGCTTCACGGTTTGCCCATATTTGAGCTTCTTGACCTGGCCGTGAGCACCCCTGGTGTGCACCGTGTGGGTGTTGGACACGCTGTCTATGATGTGCCGCCAGACTTTTGTGCACGGATCCTGGCAGTCAGCGCAATAAGCAAAATATTGCCGGGACTTGTCCAACACGACGGTCTTGCTTTGAATCTTGGGAGGCATTGCATTCTCGAATGCTTTTTGATGCCACACACGAACCAAATCTCTGCATGCCGGGTCCGAAGGTCATGGAGCAGGCTCTGCGGACAGCGGCGCTGGCTCCCCCGCGGCGTCCCAATCGGGCTTGGGAGGCATGACTGCTGATCTGGCCCCGCTTAAGAAGACTGAGTATGGCTTTGGTATATTTGGTCAGTTTGGGGCAGGTTGGGGTAGTGGAGGGCAGAGTAGGGTAGGGTAATGTAAGGTAGGGTAGAGTTGGTAGGTCAGGCCAGGGTAGCTTAGGGTAGGGTAAGCTAGGGTGAGTACAAGTCGCTTAGGGTAGGGTAAGGCAGGGCTGGGTGAGTACAAGGTCCTTTTAAGTACGTTTGGGCAGGTCTTCCTGTGGACAATCTATCCAGTTATGATGCGTTGCCCCACTGTTGACTTCCGTAAACCGACCATCATACGGACCAGATGCCTGCCGGAGAATCACATATGCATGTTTTCAAGCTGAAACATGATGGTTGCATGTCCAGGGTTGTTCACAGGAATGGTAAGCTGATTCTGGCATTTTGAGACGCAATGATTATGAGTGGTGGGGATTATTTGGAAACGGAGGATGGGTCCAGCTGTGTTTGGGCACTTTCAACCTGAATGGTACTGGGCCGCCCGGAGCTAACCAGAAGCATCCTCACACCATAACCCAGAGACGGAAGAAGCCCTACATCCTGAAGAACACGCCGTCAACCTGACCGTGAGATATCTGAAGCCGCCTCTGCTGAAGGGAGGAAGCGGGTCTCCGGCGCCAGGTCCGAGGCCGCATCAGCATCCGGCTCCTGCGGATGGTCAGATTTCCGGGCTGGGGTGGAGTGGAGTAAGCAGGGTAGGGTAGGGTAGGGTGAGGCCATGGTGTGTGGAGGGATGGGGTTAGGGTAGGGTAAGGTTGGGGGGGGCAGGGTAGGGTAGGGTAGGGTCGGGTCGGATAGGGTATGGGGTCGCCAGAAATAGCCCACACAGCCCCAAACTCATTTTATCAGGGATGCAACCAAAATTGTACAGGGAACCCTAATATGATTGAGCCGCTCGCGCTTTTGAAACCCATTGTCCATTCCATCTTGCATTCTCTTTTCCGCTTGATTCTCCATTACTGGAGGATACCGTGGAGCCATTATTTCGACAGTTATTTCGTTTCCTACAGCACAGACCCGAAGCCCAAAACCCTGAGCCCCAAGCCCTGAACCCTGAACCCTACACGGGATACTAAACCTTAGGCCTTGAAGTCAAAAATCAGAGATCCTACTTATTCTAGAAGCCTAGATAATCGGCCCCTGGACCCTATTCTAATCAATTAGGACCCTATACTACTATTCGCCGCACCCTCCTTAGGCTCCTCCTTCGCCCCGTCGCCCTCCGCAGGCGGCGGAGGCGGTGAAGCCTGCCGGATTCTCAGAGCTCCGGTGGTTCAGGGTCAGGGTTTAGAATTGAGGGTTCAGAGTGTAAGATACAGGGCTTGGTGCTCAGGGTTCAGGCTTAAGATGCGGGGTTTAGGATTCAGGGTTTGGGGCTCAGAACTTAAGATTCGGGGCTCCTGGTTTTGGGGCTTAGAACTCCGATTTGTTGGGGCTTTTGTTAGGTTAGGGCAGCGTGGCGGGCCATGTAGGTCAGGGCAGGTTGGCGTACCAAGCCCCTGTGCACTGCAACATACACGAAAACCCTAGTCTCATGAATTGGGCCTTTAATCCCCTTATATAAACCCAGACAACCCAATACCCTTTCAATTAAGGAATATAGGAATATACCCTAAATTCTACTAGGATCCTTTAACTACTAAGATTTAGGCCCCCCGCAAGCCCAATTTCCATTCCATGCTCCATCCTCTTTTCGATTTGATTCTCCACTGTTGAGGGATAATGCGGAACACTTATATTGATAATTATTGAGGTTCCCACAACATAGACCCGAAACCTAAACCCTGCCCACACCCTACGCCCTCAATCCCAAATACTAAGCCCTAGTGGGGAACAGTTACATGGACAACTATTTGGGTTCCTACAACATAGACCCGGAACCCTAAACCCTACCCGCGCCCTGAATCCTAAATCCCAAATACAGAACCCTAAACCCGAAAGTTTCCAACCCAAAATCCTATTGTAGAAACTTACATGATCCCCTGGTAGCCTCTATATAGTCATTTGATAAACTATATTAATGTTCGCCTCACCCTCCTGGGGCTCTTCCTTCGCCTCCCGGCCCTCCGCAGGCGGCGGTAAGCACACCTGCGAGAGATTCAGTGCTCCCGGGCTTCACGGCGTAGGACTCAGGGTTTAGGATATAGTGTTCTGGCTCAGGCTTGGGGTTTGGGGTTTAGGATTTAGGGTTTGGGGTTCAGGATTTAGGACTCGGGGTTCCTGGCTTTGGGTTTTAAGCTAACGTAAATAGGTACCTCCTAGAAAATGATCTTTGGAAGTGTTGCAGCAATCTGGCTGTCAGAGCCGAAAGTTTTTTGGGGCTTCTTCTAGGGTAGGTTAGGGCAGCGTCGCGGGGCCTGTAGAGTGGGGTAGGTTGGACTACGAAGCCCGTATGTACTTTAACGCACCCGAATACCCTAGTCTGATGACATGGGCCTCTAAACCCCCATATTCATCCAGATAGGCCAAAACTCTTTCATGCTAAGAATAAACCCTAAATTGTTCTAGGATCCTTAACAAGTAAAGGGATAAGGGCTCCCTCCCTGAGAACCCAGTTTCCATTCCATGTTCAATTTTCTTGAGATGCTAGTCGAGACGCCTAAAAAATGCCCAAGTAATCCCTTTATATTCCTAGTATCATATGCCCCCAAACCCTATTTTAACAATTAGGACCCTGCATGATTATTCGCCTCACTCGGGGCTCCTCCTTCGCCCCCTGTCCCTCCGCAGGCGGCAGCAGCGGGGTAGCCTGCCGGGGGGCTCAGGGTGTGGGATATAGGGCTTGGGACCTTGGGTTCAGCCGTATGATTTCGGGCTCAGGATTATTCGGGGTTCCTGGCGCTGGGGTTTAAAGCTGAGGGTTTGTTGGGGCCTCGGGTAGGGTAGGTTCGGGCAACGTCGCGGGCCATGTATGGTAGGGTAGGTTGGCCGAGGAAGCCCGTATGTATTAATTCACTCCAAAACCCTAGTCTGATGACATGGGCCTCTAAACCCCCATATTCACCCAGATAAGCCAAAACCCTGTCGGGATAAGGGCTCCCTCCCTTGGAACCCAGTTTCCATTCCATGTTCAGTTTTCTTGACATCCTATTCTAGAAGCCTTAAAAATCCCGTTGTATTCCCTCTATATTCCTAGTATCATAAGCCCCCAAAGCCGACTCTAACTAGTTAGGCCCCTGTATGATTATTCGCCTCGTTGCGGATTTGGGTTTGGGGATCAGGATTTTGGATTCGGGGCTCCGTCCTTGGGCGTCGGCTCCCCTGCTGCCGCCGCCATGGCAGGGGCAGACGTGCAGCAATGACAGCTGCAAGGAAGACAACGAGTTGCGTGCTCAACATCATACCGACCGTGCTCCGTCATACTGCCAAAACTAGACAACTCGTGACAAGGCCTTTCTGAAGAAAAGCTTACCAGAAGCATTTAAGCAAGTTACAAAGCAAGCCCGCGGAAGTCTAGAAAGCCTGGAAGAATGTGTTTTTCCAAGTTCTTGAA
>CAJNIZ010042247.1:45587-57845 GCA_905231905.1 Symbiodinium pilosum | reverse complement strand
AAAGCAACCGCCGCGATACCCCAGCCACACAAACGCGTACGAGGGTCACGGCTTTTAGAACCCCCGCTAGCATCAACCCCAAAATAAAAGTGCAGGCCATCGAACACGTCAACGTTGGCCCACAATCCCCCGACCTCAAAGGGTATGCTGAAGGCCCCACTGCTCCCCTTTCTCATTCAAACGCACCCAATCCGCGACCAACCGCAAAAGAGTAGACCAAAACCAGACAGCGCTATCACGAAACATGGCCTCCGACGGTTGCGAAAAAACAACGGATGCTGCTGTTGAAAATGTCCAATGCACAAACAGCAGGTTTGTAGGACAACATGGGTTACACACCAGTCTTACTTAATCATCCTATCTAGCAGCTGCTCAGACATCTAGAGTGTAAGTACGCCAGATCTGCCTTGGGCAAACGGTATCCATCTAGTCTGCCATGAAGGCAGCCAAGTTTCGCACCGCTCTGCGAAACAACCTGCCCCGGGGTGCCAGACGCTCGGAAACAGATTTTTGGTGGACGCACCATAGACTTAGCTCGAGAACTCTTGCCGGCAACAGCAGGATTTTTCACTTCGTGACTTCTACCGTGTGGTGAGAGCGTGGAGCCCAAAAGCCAAACGGGGGGACCGAATGTACCACTAAAGACTGCCCTGCCAGGATTCCATGGATTCGGCGGGAGGCCTGCGAGAAGCAAGCCAAAGCTTAGCGCAAGAAGCGTCAGTATGTTCCATCATGTTCTGCATTGGTCCGAAGGTCCAACGTGTTGGAAAAGCCGATCAAACGGTCAGGCCTGTCTGAGAAGCTCTCAGTCGGTGTATCCATGCAGCATGCAGCTGCACAACCGAAGCGTCGGTGAAGCTATCTTCTATTGAACGGAGCTCGGCACAGGCGTTGAGGGCGGGCATGGCTCTTCTGCAGAACCTCGTCCGCCGGAGGGTGCTCCCTACGACGTATTAGCATGTACCAGCCCGGTAGATAAGCTCGCCACTCCAATAACTTTGTCTCCGGAAGGTTCGACTTGCAGTCTCACGGATCCGTCTCAGGCACGGAGACAACCATGATTGCAGCTGCGCTGCTTGACGAGTATTTTTTTCATGGTCGCATGACATGATTGCTATCCTACATGCTGCTTCGAGCTCATGTGATGATTTTGATTGTTCATTGCACCCGTCTCATCCCGCTGTTATGGTAGGGCTGGAAGTTCAGTTTCTGCCTGAGCAAAATACCTGCTAAATTGCGGTGCGATTTGGAGTGGTTCAGTCACCAACCTTTCTTCTCCCAGCCTCCCAGCCAAGCCCTGGCTCCTTTCAATTGCTGGATTATCTCAGATTCATTGCGTGCTCATGCAATTCCGTTTGGTTGAATGGTTGAACAAGAAAGTGTGGTCGAAAGGCTTCCTCCAGCCGATGTGTCGAAGCCTAGGCGCAGCTGCCCAACTAGCTCCTCTGTGACCTTGGTGCATCCAAACTGCCTTTTAGGTACTCGCGTTTAGACTCTGGGCTCCGAGCAGCACGTCCTGGAACTCCGCAGTCAGAAGCAGCTTGGCATTCTCAACATGCAGAAACAACATTGGTTACAGACATGAAAAGGAGTGAAAAGGATAGTCTTAGCAGCCCTTCCGGTGGATTGCCCTGGCCGGGACAAGGCTTGTGGCGTAATCGCTGGCCTCGTTTGCAGTCAGGCCAGAAGATGCCACCACAGACACGGTCCTCCTAAGCACGTCTCTTCCTGTACTCTTATGCTCCAAGTAGATTCAAAGTAGTCATCCTTTGCTCATGCTGTAAGTGCTTTAGCCCAACTACTTGGGGGACTGACGATTCTGCCAGGCTGTGGCTGCCAAGGCACGTTGTAGAAAGCGCCCTGGATGCCTGTCTCATATTTGATGATATCGACACCACATGGTAATGGTAGCTAGCCGATAACAGCACTTCTGACCTTTGTGCCTTGAGAGTCTTTAGAGTCCTCTGATTGCCGCAAGAAGGGGAGTGCATCATGGGAAGCCCGCTCAACTCCTTGTCGTGATGCGCGAGCTTGTGCTCAAGTGAGTGGCCGTCGGAAGGGGCTCTTTGAACTGGAAGCAGGTCTTGTACAGAAGAGCCCATCTTGCACCTCGAGCATTTTGTGGTGCCTGGATTCTGGAGCGTGCCGGAAACCTACCCCCCAGAGTGTCCACCTGCTTTAAAGAAGGTGGAGACGTCAGATGCTCTGCAGCAGGCCCGGCGACGCTGGCTGGTCAACATTGTGAGGATCTGGCGAAAGAATCTTGAGACTCGGCTGGCAAACAACCTCCTTCTGTCTTTCTTGCTTGACATGCTTATTCCGTCTTTGGTCAAGTTTACCATCTGCAGCCTGAGCCGGAGAATCTGACAGGAGAAGTCTGCAGGCCTTCGAGGCCTTGGAAGTTCTTTGTGAGTGCAAACGGGCTACCGTTTTTGCAGAAGCGCGCAAAGGCCTCCAACATGATCCAGTGCTGCCCTCAATTGCGTAGCTTGAATGGCTCAAATGTTGGTGACTGGCTTGGCACAGGCGCCCAGTGCATCGCTCGCACCCAGCTTGAGCCCTCGTACACTTCGAAGTGGCCGAACCGAGCGCGGCGAACTTGGTAGGCAGGGCTGGTGCAGCTGACAGGGGCACACATGGAAAGCATCCTCCGTGAAGTCCAGGTTCCCTCTGTGACTCTGACCAATATGGCAGCTCGCCGCATATGCCAGTTTCCTGACACAGACATCATTGTTCCGCCTAGCCAGAAAATTGGTAGCAGGGGGAAGTGTGACCATTTCTTGTATCGTTTGTAACCGCTGAGTGAGGAGGCACTCTCTGTGTGAGGAAGCACACTTATCCGGACCCACGCGAAGCAAAGATCATAGCTTGCGTAGGCAACTACAACTAGGGTGCGGTCAATTTGTTAGTTGATCATGCAGTCCGTTGCGCTGCACCCCAGCGTAGTACCGTCAGAAAGAAGTGCATGATCCACAAATCTTCACAGACAACCTGTTATCATTGCAGTAGCTCCTCTCACAGTGCGGGGCATCATGGAGACGACTCCGCAACTATACCAGGTTCTTGGTTTTGAGGCCAGCTGCTTGACTTTCCTGTCAGAAGAGCGATTCGCTATAGCAGCGGGGAGACTGGTTGTGGAGATATCTTTAGATACGAGGCAGCAGCGCTTTATTCATCACCGAGAAGCGGTGACTTGTCTGACCCACTCGTTCCAGCAAAGGCTGGGAGCATCTGGGCAAAGAGCAGGCACGAAATGGGCTGAAGTTCTTCTCTGGGACTCAGAGACTCTCGAGGTCTGTGCAACCTTTTCATTCCATGAAGTTGACGTGGAGGCTATCAGTTTCATTCAGGACGGTGAGGTGCTTGTGACGATCGGCTCGGATCGCGATCGCACGATGGCGATTTGGCCAGCAGCCCGTGCCGGTGTCTTCCGCGCTGGCCGCAAGGATGGGGCCCCCTTGGCAGTCTGCTCTGCCTTCAAAGGAGGTCATATTTGCGGTGTGGCCAGTGCACCAGGAGGGAGTGAGCTGCCACTCAGGTTTGCCACCTACGGTGCGCAACACGTGAAGTTCTGGCAGTCTGCCCGCTCAGCTCGCCTCAGCGCAGCAATTGATGGTCGCCGAGGGGCTTTTGGTTGCGAAGGGCCGCCAAAGATGGTTGTTTGCGCTTCTTGGGTAGCACGAGACCGATTTGTCGCTGGAGGCAGTGCCGGCGAGATCTTCTTCTTCCACGGCAGTCGGGCTGTTCGAAAGATGGTTTTCCAGCCCTCTCCTACAGCATGTATCCTGCCAGTGCGAGAGTCTCTGCTAGTACTCCATGCAAACGGAATCTGCACAATGCTCAGCTCTGGCCAGACTATAGAAAGTGATTTCTCTACGCTTGACGGCTGGCCTGAAGCTCGCTTCAGGACGCAACTTGTTTCAGGGGCTGGCTGGAAGACTGACAGATTGATTCTCTCCTCGAAGACGCATTTGGTCTTGATAGATTTGGCATGTGGTGGGCTCAAGGCTATCCGGACATGCCAGGTGCTTGCATCGCAGCCAAGCTTTCAAGTTACGGCGGTTGCCATTCATCCAGCCGAGAACTGCGTTTACACCGGTGCTTTGGACGGCGTGATTCGCTGCTATAGTGGCGCTGATTTGGAGTGCCTAGAAAGTCGCAGCTTGCGGGCCTCTGCTGGTGTGACCTGCTTGGCAGTCTCGAGCATATCTGGCGAAGAATCCTCAGCCTGGCTTGCCGTGGGATGCAGTGATTCTACCTTATCCATCATGAGTGAGAAGACCCGGCATTATGTCCTTCGGAGGACCCTTTCTGCAAAGAAGGCCAAACTAACTTGTGCAAAGTTCTCGTCAGTAGATATGTCCGGGGCCCATCCGCTATGGCTAGCTGTCGGGACGGAGGATGGCTGCATCCATACATTCCGCTTCAAAGAGGCTACATGTCGAGCTTCAGTATACACAGGTGTTCACACGGGAGAAGAGACGGTCACCAAAGTGGCCACCTTGCGAGGACATGAGGCACCGATATTCGATATATGTTTCGCCGACACTCTGCCCTGCAATTTTCTCCTCAGCGCCGATCTCTCTGGCAAGCAGCTGGCCTTTGACGTTCCAATGGCCCGCCGGCTTCCGACCTTGGCTCTTGTGCGAGATGTTCCTTTCTGCCCGTGGACTGCCCCAGTCGGCTGGCAGATACAGGGCTGCTGGGCTGGTCGGGAGCCAATGAAGGTCCTTTGCCTCCAACACTCGGCCTTCGTGATGTCAGTTGCCTCCCATACAGGCCAGTTTTCCACGACGCTTCCATGAAATTGTCGGCAGGCTCACTGATGGTTAGCATGGCTTCACTTAAATGGGGCAGCTTTGAGATGGCCTGAGGAACTCAATTGCCGTGACCAACAGCTGCAGCATGGAGATCTTCCCATTTCCGCAGCAAGCTCAGCTGTTCTTCAGCAGGAGTTATGTCTGAGCAAGTGGACGTGCAGCTCCTAGGTGTGTGAAGCCACCATCCATTGCGCCCCAACGATTCGAGGGACCTGGGGTGCGGCTGACCTGGGTGATCCTGGTTGCATCTGCCCAAGAAATGTCTTCCCTGGTGCCAGGCGGCAATCTCTTGCTTGTGCTTTGATACCAGCAGCGATAGCTTGATCGCAGCATCAGACACGGCGCGAGCCTCATGTGGATTGCATTGCTGCACCACCCTGCCACCTCCAAGTTGGCAATGCGAGTTGTTGTGACAAAATGCTAGGCTGTGGAACGGAATGTCAACCTCATAATGCATAGATCCACAGCCTTCCAGTTGGAGACCTTGCCTGCAAGAGGACACACCTTGCAAGACGCAATCGTATAACAGGCTAGCAACATGCATCTACTCACTGAAACGCTCCCCACGACCGCAATATCATTCTCTGTCGATTTTCGCCTGCCTGAAAATGTTCTTACTGTGTAATTGGAGTGCGCATCTCGTAACATGTGTGGTCGATTTGGCCGTACAATTATGGCTCCTCAAACCCTCAGCACCAAATACATACATCAATGAAGCTCAGCCTGTAACCCTAGAACTTTTCATCATGTTAGGATGCTAGATGGAGGTTTGAGGACATGACTTGGATACTCATTTGACTCAAGGACGGACGCACTGTTTTTCGTTCCCGGGTACCTGCACATGAGGTTGCCTGGAATCGCTGTGCAATAGGTCTAGCACTTGACCTGCCCATTTCGAACGGTGTGTGGGTGTGTTCTGCCCGAGCCAGGCCACCAGCTACTGTACCTCTCCTTGCCTTATCCTCACCGCCTGCCTTGGCCTGCCCATCACACATCTCCATGTTGCGCACATGTACACAAGCAAACAAACCAGAGGAACACCCTACGCCCTACGACTTGCAAAGTTCTGTGTGATCGTTTTCAAGAGCTTAAGGTGTCTTGGACCCTACTTGGCGTGGCCCACCCACAACCCCAGGACACACTTTTGTGGATTGCTAACATGATTTGATCTTGTGTTAGCTTGCTCGTAGCTTCTATTCTCAGAGATTTCTGCTGTAGATTGCTCTCAGAGTTCTTAGGGTGCTCCATGGTGCCCTAGGATACTCTAGAAAACACAGCAAATGGCGATGAATTTGCTGTCTCGCAGTATATAGAAGTTGCAGTCCTCAAGCAATTTCCGCAGTGAATGTTCTGGGCATCCTTGTATGAATGCCCGGTTTTGCTAGTGGGCAGCCTGGAACGTACATGGAGTTCGGGCGTGAGTAAGCCATGTCTCGGTGCCCGAACCCGAAATTTCCCAAACAGTCTTTTTACCATTAACTAGCCCTTCTCACCTTCAACTGTCTTAGCATAGAAGCCTGGTTTCTTGCCTGTATCTCACAAATCATGGGATGCATGGAGATTTTCCTTTGATTATCTTGCTTCAGAGAAAGTCATATGTTCGAAGCGGGTTTTCCTAGGAGCAACAGGACACTCGCTTCCCCATATGACAATATTGGATTTGTGATGTTGCAAACTTTGAGTATCACTTCGGCTTAAGTCATCGGAAACTTTAAAGGAGCACGCTGATTTCCTGCGTTCCCTATCTGTTTGTCCAACAGAGGAACTTGAAAAAGAAGACACCTTGTCTAAATATCCCCAACAGCTTTAGTTTTGGAGTCTTCTATGATCTGTGCCCAAGTCGGAGAGGCTCGAAGAAGGTTCTGGCGCCGGTTTGGGATCGAATTCTGGAGCGAGGAGGATACAGGCTGACATTACTGACGTGTTATCCGCGTTCTTGATAAAAATGACTATTTTCGAAGCAAATGTTCCTCGTTCTCGACGTATCCATATGAAAGGAACTTCAGAACCTCAAACTTGCATGCCAATATACACCCGAGTGTTGCAGGCTGCCCATGCCCCTTGTTGTATGGTTAATTCTTGCTATGGAGAGGTTTTTGACGCATTTTGCAATTTTTTGTTTCTGACGCTGGCATGTTCTCCGACTCCAGGCAGTTCCCGCTTTTCGACCATCTTTCACAGCTGGCGTGGTTTTTGAATTTCGGCTATCATGAACTCTCTGAAAATATACGTGATCTGACACTTATTGCATCGCCTCCAGTCTGAATACTGGGACTTCAAGTGATGATCATTCTGAGAGTGGACTATGATGGTAACTAAATCCTGGAGAATGTTGGTATTTTGAATCCACCCACGCTTCCATCCATGATGTAGGAACTATGTTCTGCTATCTTGGGCAGAATCTGCCGGCAATTGATTCTCCTCATACGCTGGCCGGCAGGCTGCCACGGACAACTTACGCTACACTGACCACTGGCAATACGGACACTATGTCCACGGCTATGTCCATTGATTTGCGTAGCCGTGTCAGCTCTGTTGCGCAGCGGAAGCTGTGAGTGGCTGCCAAATCAACAAGCTCGCGGGGACACCTCCTGAATAATTAGTAGTATTTTTTCACATGGTAAAGAGGAACGATTCCCTCACAACCCACGGAGATCAGTACAGCTCTCGCCCCAAATGGTCCACTGACAGCCTAAGACTAGGAGCCCTGGAATTATCCTGGTCCCTGGATGTGGAACTTTCGCACCTGAAAAACACGAGGCACATTTGATGCGGTGAACACTGCATGGGCTCAGTTGTGCTTAATCCGCTGAAGAATGCGCGATTTCTCCATGATTGTCAGTAGTTTGACATGAATAATGCCTGGGCTGTTGGTGTTGGCGGAACCACGAAAAAGCGCCTTTTGTTTAGGGTTCATGTCATTGCAATAGCAAAGGAAGCGACAGAGCGATTCTTCACGAAACCAACGCCAGATGAACTCAGTTTTGCCCGCGCTCTCATTTGAGGGAGCGAAAAGCAGTCGTTGTGGTGGAATTTTTTCGTCGAACGGACAAAATCCATTGTCAAAGCTGAATCTGCTCGGGATCTTCGTTGGCACAATGTGAGGCTCCAATTTTGGATCCGGTTCGCAGGGGAACATGGCATGGGGGCGTTTCTGAAAATGTAGTCTGTGGGTTTTGTGAAGGGCATCGCATCTCTTGTTTTGTGGATGGCGATGTCCGCAACTCGCGGCACTTCCCACGACAATAATAGTTTCCTGGTGAAGTCTCCATTGCGGTGTTGACGGCGGGCATGCAATTCACTGTAAATCCGAAGACAGGTATGGAGAGGTACCGTAGGTACCTTTTGTGCTTGCATTGCGCGGCAAACGCTACGCCGGCTTTTTGCCCGTGCTGTTAGTGTTTCCCCAATCTAGCGGGTTGCTCGCATGATTCGCGCGCGTGCAATTCTAGTACTGGCTTTTCATAGAGGATTCATTAGTGAAATCCCTCCAGTCATTTTGTTTGTTCAAGACCAATTGCTGCTTTACCAGAGCAAGTGTTTTCTTCTGATGCCGGCGGTACATTTTTCACGCAGCAGTCTCTTAACGAAACTCTGGTAGAGAGTGAGCAGCTCCCGCCGATGGGAGGAGCAAAAAAAACGTGCAAAAAACAATCCAGGGATGGAATATGATATGGTGTAATGGAATAAATGATTGCCAGTGCGATCCGTTTACCTGAGAAGATGGTTCGCTGCGTTGTCATTCTGTGTTCAATGCAAGGGTTTGACTGCTGGCTAACAGCAGACATGCTGCAAAGCCAATTTCACCCGCACTAGCATTACGAGCCCAGCCCGAACGGGGGCGAGTCCGAGCCCAAGCCCGAGCCCCAGCCCGAACCCGAACCTGCCCCCCCCTCCCCCCCTCCCCCCTCGAGGTTGCTGCCGTGCCAGAATGCGAGTTTGAGCCTGAAACCGAACCTGAGCCCGATCCTTCCAAAAAATACCGAGAATTTGATTAACCCGAATCCGAAACTGTTTTCAAAAAGAAGAAGTAGTAAGTCTTAGTTAGTTAGTAGTAGTAGTAGTAGTAGTAGTCTTATAATAGTAGTAGAGTGGTATTAGTCATAGTCGTAGTCGTAGTCGTAGTCGTCGTAGTAGTAGTCGTCGTCGTCGTCGTCGTCGTCGTCGTCGTCGTCGTAATAGTGGGCCTCTGCCCCTTACTGGACCCACCTCTTTAGTGCATTCAGGATGATCAGCTGGGGTTTGGGGGGTAATTTCGTGCGGCAACACATACTTGCAGGGCCCAGCTGGGGGTTGGGGTGGGGGGTGGGTAATTTCGTCGATACGATAACATACTTACTGGACAGACCTTTTTAGTGTTTCTTGCCGCTGTGTTTGCTCCTGCCGCTGCCATGCTCCTGCGTGTGTAGACGGACATGCGTAAGGCTATTAAGGCTTCTCTACCGCCACTTACCAAGTCAGAGTGTGTTCGTTTTGCGAGCAAGCACGTTGACCCTAAATCCATTTGGCACTAAGCTTACCCTCCAGCTTTAAAGGAAACCGTAGGTGCCAGAATGGATGGTGTGAACCACAGTCGCCCTCAAAAGGAGAGCGTCCTCAAGCGACAATGTTGTGCAAGCATAAGCTGCCCTCAAAGGGTCTCAAGAAAGTGCTTGCTGGAACTTGAGGCCTGGATGGCCTGGGGACATGGATGAAGAAATAGAAATCTCTCCATGGGGTGCAGGCTCAGCGCCAGAATGCGATTGAGCAGCGTGTGAAGGAGTTCCAGTGGAAGCACTGGAATGCTCAGCAAGGCTTGTGGCAGATGGTGGGTGACGTCCTCTGCCACTGCGACGCCTAAAAGTGAAAAAAAGCCCGTCGCGGTAGACCGCAAAACTCCAGTTAAACCCCCGAAACCTCATTTCGGTGCTCAGATTTGAGCACCGAAAATGGTAATGTGTGACTCCAGCGCGTTCGTGCCGTAATGCCAAGTTCTCTACCCTTGCCAGCACTTTCAGCACTTGAAAATCTTCAAGCGATGCTGCGCATGCATTTCGGGTGGGTCCTGTGAGGGGCACCCGCCTACTAGTAGTAGTAGTCGTCGTCGTCGTAGTAGTCGTCGTAGGTAGTAGTAGCAGCAGCAGCAGCCAGATGTGTGCGCAGTGGAGTAATACTCAGTAAGGCAACAGCCCCTCGTGTACACCCGAGCACCTCAAGCATAATAAGCATCATGTTCGACTGCCATGCCCAAACCAGAATAGCGTTCACGTTCGACTGCATCCGATGATCAAAGCATCCGATGACCAGAGCATCCACGCCCAAACAACGTTCATGTTCGACTGCATCCGATCAGCATCCATGCCCAAAGCATAATAACGTTCATTTTCGACTGCATATGACCAGAGCATCCATGCCCAAACCACATTAACATTCATGTTCGACTGCATCCGATGACTAGAGTATCCATGCCCCAACCATACTAACGTTCATGTTCGACTGCATCCGATGATCAGCACATCCATGCCGTCCATGCCCAAACCATAATAACGTTCATGTTCGACTGCATCCGATGACCAGAGCTTCCACGTGCAAACCATACTATCGTTGATGTTCGACTACATCCGATGACCAGAGCATCCATGCCGTCCATGCCCAAGCCATCATGCAGTCCATGTTCGACTGCATCCGATGACCAGAGCATCCATGCGCAAGCCATAATATCGTTGATGTTCGACTGCATCCGACGACCAGAGCACCCATGCGCGAACCATAATAACGGTCATGTTCGACTGCATCCGATGACCAGAGCATCCATGCGCAAGCCATAATATCGTTGATGTTCGACTGCATCCGACGACCAAAGCACCCATGCGCGAACCATAATAACGGTCATGTTCGACTACATCCGATGACCAGAGCATCTATGCCGTCCATGCCCAAACCATAATAACGTTTATCCTCGACGACGGTCCAAGGTTTAGGGTTTCGAGTCCAGGGTTTGATTACGGCTTTGGGTGTAGAGTTGCAACTGTGCAGATTCAGGTTTCCAGCTGGACGTAGAAGCAAGTTGAAGCTTTGCAGCTGGGCCTTTTTTTCTTCAGTTACCTTGTTCGGTCTTGCCAAGCTTATAGGGTGAGGACATTGATGTGCTGTCCAGGCTGTCCAGTACTGTTTTGTCATGTCTATCTAAGTTCAATCCAAAAGATAATCAAACTACTTGGGCAGTGCCACAAAAAGTCTTCTCCCTGAATGCAAAGTCGACGGCCTTGCTGCTGTTTTATGTACTTCGTCATACTAAACCCATTATGTGTTGCAGATTATTGATAACCCACAAGCCAAAAACATTGAGAGGGCATTCGATTTTGCAAGATTCGAAAAGACAAATGTAGAAAAATCTCTACGGCCAAATAAGCACGCGCATCCCAGTAGTAGTAGTGGTGGTGGTAGTAGTAGTAGTAGTAGTAGGTGTCACGCCCACTCGGTGCCGTGAGACGTGTCGCATTCATGTTCCAAGAGCATACGGTCACCGGAGCATCCATGCCCAAACCATAATAACGTTCGTGTTCCAAGAGCATACGCTCACTGGAGCATCCATGCCCAAACCATAATAGCGTTCGTGTTCCAAAAGCATACGGTCACAGGAGCATCCATGCCCAAACCATAATAACGTTCGTGTTCCAACAGCATACGGTCACCAGAGCATCCAAGCCCAAACCCTCATAACGTTCGTGTTCCAACAGCATACGGTCTGTGTGGGTCCCTTCAGTACCCGCAAAAGCACTTTCATTGTACGTTGGGCTTAGTAGTATGTGGGCGGGTCCCTTTACTACCCCCATTGCATTTTCATCACAGTATGGGCTCAGTATTGTCTGTGTAGGTCCTTCATTACCTGCAAAATCACTTTCATGATACTTTGGGCTTAGTAGTATTTAGGTGATTCCCTTTACTAATCCCCCAATGCATTTTCATCATAGTGTGGGCTTAGTATCATCGGGGTGGGTCCCTTTACTAATCCCCCAATGCATTTCTTTGATAGTATGGGCTTAGTAGTATGTGAGTGGGTCCCTTTACTACCCCCAATGCATTTCTTTCATAGTTTGGGCTTAGTATTATTCGGGTGGGTCCCTTTACTACCCCCAATGCATTTCTTTGATAGTATGGGCTTAGTATTATCTGAGTGAATCCTTTACTGACCCCAATGCATTTTCATCATAGTATGGGCTTAGTATTTTCAGAATCAGGCTCTTTACTACCAAAATAACCTTTAGAAAATTAACGTAGTCAACGGGCCTCTGCAAAACGCACTTCGACCTGTAATTTCCATCAAAAGTTCCGGCACTGAACGGGCGTGACACCTAGTAGTAATAGTAGTAATAATAGTAGTAGTAGTAGTAGTAGGGCCTTATCGCGTATTTGACGGTGGTGTTTTTGCTTATCGGTGTCCAAAATCACTGGCAGG
>CAJNIZ010042247.1:6807-45487 GCA_905231905.1 Symbiodinium pilosum | reverse complement strand
GCAGAAATGCTGAAATCAGCACGAAACCATTATAAAACGAGCGTGAAGTGAAGAAAAACGCACCGTCAAATACGCGATAATTTCCTAGTAGTAGTACTAGTAGTACTAGTAGTAGTAGTAGTAGTAGTAGTAGTAGTAGGAGGTAGTAGGTAGTAGTGGTAGTGGTAGGCGGCGCCTTTTTTTTGACGCTGATTTTTTTTACGCTTAGCTTCCAGACTTGGGTTCCGGATTGTGGGGCCAGCGAGGGTCTTCCAGCTCTTGTTCGCACTCTGTAGATGTTGAGAAGTGCACATTCGGGGACCCAATTGGGGGAGCGGCGAAATATTTTGTTTCTTTTTTTTCCGGCTTCAGTGACATAGTTAAGTCATGCCTCGCCGCAGTGTGTCTGGCAGGGGCCAGGGAAGCACTTGCACTTTTGCAGATTGTGTCGGAGCAAAGTGCTGAAAGTCCTAGTCCTGCGTTGGCCACAATCTGAAACCCATGTCTCGACGCTGAGTTTTCGGAGCTTGCTGCGCCTGGAGTCGTCATGGGCGTAAATGTCTCCCCGCACCCCACCCCCCACCCCCCACCCCCCACCCCCCACCCACCCCCCCCTAAACAGCCCATTTTCAAAATCAGCAAACACGCAAATGCAAACAAAAACGTGGGTCATACGAAGAAGAGGGTGCATTAGGGTTTCTAGGGTTTAGGGTCTCTAGGATTTGCAGGGTTTTTAGTGTTGTTACGCTTTAGAGTTTTTGGGGTTTAGGGTCTTTAGGGTTCAGGGATTTTACGGTATTCAGGTTTTAGGGCCTTTAGTACTTTAAGGTTTGCAGGGTTCAGGGTCGTTAGGGTTTGCAAGGTTTAGGGATGTTAGGGTTCCGGGTTTGTGGGGTTTAGGGGTGTTAGGGTTTTTTGGGGGTCATGGTTTCAGGTCTTCAGGGGCCGGGGGCTTTAGAGTTTGTACGGTTCAAGGTTTTGAGGGTTAAGGGGTTTGAGCGTTTAGAGATTTTGGGTGTTTTAGGGTTTAAGACCTTGAAGGCTTTTAAGGGTTTTAGGGTTTAGGGGTTTGAGGTCGGGCTTTTTAGGCTTTAGGGTCTTTAGACCTTTTAGGAGTTTTGGGCTTTCAAGGATATCGGGTTTGTAGGGTTTGGAGTGTTTAGGTTTAAGGTTTGAGGGTTTTTTTCGGGTTTAGGGATTTTGGGGCTTTACGGTTTAGGGACTTTGGGGTTTTCGGGGTTTAGGGACATCAGTGTCTAGGGTTTTGTTGGTATAGTGTCTTTGGGGTTTAGGGGCTTTAAGGTTTTTTAGGGGTTGAGGGTGTTAAGAGTTTAGGGACATTTAGGATTGTATAGGCTCTGGGGCGTTTGGGGATGTGAGGGTTCAGGGTTTGTGGGGTTCAGGCATTTAGGGGCTTTTAAGTATCTTCCCGAGCCGAGGCCGAACCCGAACCCGAACCAGAACCTCCGCCCCCCCGCTTTCCCGAGCCAAACCCGAACCCGAACCTGAACCTAGGAGGTTCCGGGGCGTCTGGGGCACTTGCTGCGCACTAGTGAGTACTGAAGGCTGAAGTGCTCAGCTTTTGCATACTGTTCTGGGAGAGTTCTGCTTGGATGACATGTGCGCCTGATGAGTGAGAATTGAGGTGCTTTTCGTCTGGCGCTTCTCCCAGGCCTTCTGGGTGATGACGGCTTGAAGCGGCAAGAACTGCAATGCCGTGAACACGTCCCAGCCCAAAATTCAAGAAGGATCTGAAACGAAGCGTTGTGAGGAGCTCCCTTGAAGCGCATCTTATTTGGTCAGAAGCCTTGAATTCTTGGCCCAGGTTTCCCTCATCTGAAGCCATTCTGGTCGACATAATTTCTGGGTATAATCTCATTTTCCGTGCCTGCACTTCTGCTTGCGCGCAACGACAGAAAGCGTGTTCAGTTGCAGAAGATGACGTGTGCCGGGTCGCGAGATTTTCAGAAACCGGCCTTTGATTCAGAAACTATGGTTCAGACAATTTCAGAAACTGCTTCAGTACCACACCCGTGCTCCAGCTTAGCACGTGGGCCAGAAAAGCATCAATTCCGACCACAATTTGCATAATCAAAGACGTTCTGGAGCTTTAGCGTCAAGATTCCAAGTACTCTGCAGCAGGTGCAGGCATATTCAGTTCGCAGACAGCAAGCAGCGAGCAAGGACCCATCAGGTTGCCTTTGCCCTTACCACATTCAGCCCCCCTGTAGCAGTCCGCGCAAAAGGGTTAGGGCGCTTTGCCCAGTAGCAGCAGTAGCAGCAGCAGTAGGAGGAGGTAGGAGGCAAGAGATAGCAGATACTAGATACTAGGTAGCAGTTAGTAGTTAGCAGCAGGAGGAGGAAGCAGTAACAGTAGCACTTGCAGTAGGAGGAACAGGAACAGCAACAGCAACAGGAGCAGGAACAGCAACAGGAACAGTAACAGTAGCAGTAGCAGTATCAGTAGCAGTAGCAGGAACAATAACACTCACAGCAACATTCACAATAACACTCACAGTAACAGTAAAAGTCCCGGTAACAATAACTGTGACAGTAGCAGTAGCAGTAACAGTAACCACCAGTAGTAACAGCAAAAGCAATAGCAGCGGTAGCAGTAGCAGTCGCAGTCGCAGTCGCTGTAGCAATAACATTAGCACAGACCATGCGACAAGCAAAGTAGCAGCATATGCTCTTCCTTGACAGGCGCACAAAATTCAGCGAATGCCGCTGAGATCCGTGCTCAGCTCGGAAGAAGACCAAGTGGAAAGCTTTCCTGATCCATGCTGCGTTTGTAGTTGCTGCCGGCAAGGTGCAAGGGCAAGTTCCGCAAACTCCTGACAGTCGCAAATCAGCGTCCCCGGCCAGAACCTCACAAACATTCATTGAAGCAGAGGGTGGACCTGGAACAAGTCTGCATGACCACAACCTCTCCAAGGTCTTCACGCCCCCGCCCAGGGTTCGGAGCGATGTGGCTGTCAAGGACTTTACGGCATGATGTCAATGATGGCGAGATCAACGGCTGTTCCTACTAGCACTTGAGCAGGCGAGATCTGAGGTCGCAGAGAAGGTCTGAGACATTCTGAGACATGCAGACGCAGCCTAATGGGGGTCCTAGACTGACGCGCCTTGGTTGTGCTGGAGCATAAATATTTCTGATGCCTTGGTTTCACTGCTGAGCCGACTTGTACTGTAACAACGTGCCGTCAGAATCCAATCAGCTTTGGACGACGGACAAATTAGAACATGGGGAAAGAGAGCTCGCGCATAACGAAATACCCGCAACAGTTTACAGCCTTGGCACTCTGCATTAGGAGGTCCCTTTCGTGGATTCCTGAAACCTATGCTGAGCTCTCTGCAGAAGGGGTCAGCACCGTGCGAGCATTGTGGGGTGAAGAAAAGTTTGCCATGGCTGCTGTCATGTTTCGTGAATTTGCCTAGCTTTGACAGTATCCTCGGCGGGCTTCAGCCGTAAATGTTTGCTTTGCAAGATAGAGCACAATGCCTTGCAAGCTCTAAAGCTGCTCAAGGAAGCAGGTACACACAACTGGGCAGTCAGGAACAAGTAAGCCATGGCAAGCACAACGTAGAAAAATCGCACGTGGCCTGGGCCAACTGACTGCAGAGATGGAACTCGCAGCTGTTGGGCCGGCAGGGGCTGCTCAAATGGATGCTTCCTCAGAAAAGCTATGTTGGACTCTTGGAGGCTGCGCAATCCTAGTGACCTAGTGGCCATGGCCAGGTGCACCACATGCACAGATGCCAGCACGGCTGGACTCATTTGACACATTGGCGTTGGAGGTCAGAATCAAAAAGGTGTGTTCCAGCAAAGAAGTGCTGCAAGATGCAGGCGGATGCCGGCACTTTGCATCGCAGGAAGCCTGTCCTCCAGAAGCTGCATCCTCAGAGCTGGCAGTGCAACTGCTTGCAGGGCAAGCTTCAAGCTCGACAGCTTTCCATAGTCATTCAACGTGCTTTCGCTGCCAATTGACTTGGCAAGTGAGCTGGTCCAATCGTGGTCTCCAGAAAGTGTTGTCTTCAAATCGGCTTTCTTACACAGTCCAGAAATCGGTTCCCGTGTGGCTGGGTAGTTAAGTGGTGATTGGGTGCCAGCAAGGCGGTTTGGTGTGCATGGCTACATGTGCGTATACGAAACCTTTTAGGAATGGTTTCTTACGGCCTTCGGCCTCTGCCATGCTCTGTGGATGCAGCCGCTTCAATTCAAAAGACTGACTAAGTAGGTTTAAATCCTCCTCTAGCTTGCGGTAACAGCTGTAGTAGATTGTACTAGTACAGCTGTTGTTTTTCCAAATTCCTGACGGATTGTTTTGTCGTATCGTGGGGTGGTGGTTGCACGTTGCACCGGCACAGGTTGAACACCAAAGATGCACTCCGTTTTCAGTTCAACATCCGGCTACATATCCGGCTAGTTGCCCGGTATCTCTACAGAACTGCAGCTGCCCTGGCAAGCTTGAGTTGCAAAGTTGGAGTTCACAGGACTTAGCCTCATAGCCCATACCTATCCTGGCGCAAAAGCGTCTCTCCTCAGCACTCCAACCTGAAGCAAAGTTGGATGCAAATCCACTTGAGCAATGAAAGATGAGGATGAAGCTGATGAGGATGATAGCGTGGTAGCACCTCATCGCTGGCGGCGGCAACGAAAGCAGCGAGTGCCGGAGCTGTCGCAGCTTTTCGAGGAAAGTGCTGGTTTGAGGTGCTTTGCTCTCAAAGCGATTGGTCGTCGCCGCAATAGCACCCTTGAATGCATCTTGCAACTGCCTCCTGAGCAGCGGGCAGAGGCACTTGCTGAACTCCGCTCAGCCAAGCTAGATTCGGAGATGAAGGCGGAAGGGAAGTGCCCTCGGTGTATGATGCAGCTGCACTTCTGTATTTGTGCAGCTGTGCAGCGCATCAGAGGTAAGCTGTTAACTGACGTTGGCCATTCAAAGCTCCACTTTGTTGTCTGGATTCATCACAAAGAGCGTCGAAGAGCATCCAACACAGGCAAAATTATCCAGCTGCTTCTTCCAGAGTCTACTGACATTTTGATACAAGGTGTTTCGAGGGATGAAGCTCGTTTGCAGGAGCTGTTGCAGGGCGAAGCCTTTGTTGTGTATCCTTCTGAGGATGCCGAAGTGGTTTCTGAGGCAGTGACTCGTCCAGCTTCAACTCAATCGCTGAAGCCCACAGCTCCAGTTGCAATTCTGATTGACGGAACTTGGAACCAGGCACAGCGCATGCACAGGCATTTTGAGACGTTGAAGCATGTCAAGCTGATGCCTGCTGGCAAGTCCAGCTTCCATTGGAGACGGCAATCGCAGGAAGGGCGTATCAGCACAGTCGAGGCTGCAGCACTTTTACTGGAGAATCTAGGAGACCCGCCAGATGGCATACCGGCAGCTTTGCACGAGTCATTAAAAGTTCTTATGGATGCATTGGGCCGTCAGTGCCATCACGACACACTCTTCACACAAGAGTTGCCCGAACCAACTGGCAAGAAGAAGCATGCCCTTGGCGCAAAGAAGATCCAGAAAGAGCTTCCTGGTCAGCGCGGATCCGAGGCTGTGCAGAAAGGCATGAGCTGCGAAGAGCTGTAGCTGTGAAGGGGTTCAATTGTGCATACGGTGAAAGCTTTGCGTTTCAAGCATTTTCAAGCTACGTCCTGAGAAGCCGTTAAAGCTCGAGACTTTCAAGAAATGGTGCCGCGCAGATCTCTTAGAAGGGCCAAAGGGCCGCAAGGACAGGATTCTTTCCACAAGACGAAGGTGGCACCGTTTGAGAAACTGTGAGAGGACTTTTTCTTCGCGGGCCTGCTCTAGTAGTTGCTGCACTGTCTGCGTGACTCCTCGGCAATTGGTGTTAATTTGAGGCTCTTGATTGTGTGACGAGGCGAGACCTGTGCGTGCCAAGGGCGATTGGTTCGGCAGCATTCCTGCAGTCGTTTAGCACAGGCCTGGGTTGCCTATTTCAGCTGCTCAGACTCAAGTTCTGTCCATGAAAAGGTGCTGGTGCTGGCGGTCGCCGACACCTTGCTTTGGGTCTCGCGACGTCCTCTCTGCTTTCGCTAGGACTGCTGGCTGCAAAGTATCATCACACCTCTCAACTCCAGTATTGTGCATGGCACTGAAGACTTTGGATGTGACAGCATTTCAAGAACCTCTGAGCCATCAACCGTGGTTCAGAATCATGTTTACTGTGCGTTGTTGGACTGCCAGATCTTTTTTCTTTGGTGAGGATTGTTTAGTTTGTTGGGTGAGGGGTTGCGGCAAGGTGGGTGGGCCTAGGCCAAGCGAATCTAAATAAGCGACATAAACCCTCGAACAAGATTGCAAGAGGCAAGCACACCTGTGCTTGGTGGTAAGTCCATTGGGTGGTCATTGGAGCTTGGCATCTCGCGACTCACCTGATGCAAACAGCGCATGCTTTTTGTTTCCGACTATCCCGCCAACTCCCGCATCCCCAGGGACTCGAAGAATTCCACTTAGAGACCCAAAAGAGAACAAACACATGTCCAAGACATGTAACTTACAACATAAAGGAAGCAGAACACAAAGAGCACAAAAAACACAGTTCGCAGGCACTTGTGGCTGGGCTCAACTTTGCATACATCTGGGACAAACCAGTCTTCTCGGAGTTGATGCAACAACATCTCAGGCCGACCAGAGCCTGTACGTGCTGAAGTCGCATGGGGTGGGGCCTACGATGATGCTCGGCTCGTCAGCTGGCGCCCTTGGATTTCGACTGTTCGCCGGTTTGCGCTCAGGATCCTGAGTACCCTGGTTGCAAGAGGAGAATCTTGGACCTGGGCTCTGGAAAGATTCAAGTGAACATCAAGGCCTGTTACGCTCATCAGTTGATGTGGGCACATGCCACAGAAGCAACATGACTTCTGGAAGGAACCCGACAGAGGCAGAACCTGCAAGCAGAATAAAAACTTGGAGAAATTCCTGCTTCCAGGCACGTCGAAGTTGAGAGATTCACACAGCAGTGGGTCACAGCAGCTGCTCCTGGCTTCACCTCTCAGCTGAGCCCAGCTGTCGGCTTCAGCCAGGCACCGTTCAAGGTGATCAGATCACCGTTGACTTCTCTCCAAAGGGTGGGCCCAGCAAGGTCGTCATGTCCTTAGGTCCTTAGAGTTTTACAGGTCATACGGGTCCATGCGCGTCGAAGCTTTGCCGTTGAGGTGGGAAAATTTGACGGAAATGCCATTGTCTTCCAAGATGGCAAGACGTGGACAAAGATTGCCGGTGACAAGAAGAAGACGCAGAAAGGTGTGATGAACACCAGTACCCTGTCTACAATCCAGACATGCTTACCCACCGAATCTAAAAGCACTCGGGCGGAGCTACATTGCTACGTCCCACGCCTGCACACGTTGCAGTTAAGAGCTTGCGCAGAGTGTGCCCTTGGTGTCCCTCATTGATACCAAGGAATGGGTGGCATACAGTTTACTGACCCAGAGGATTAGTTTTGCTTGCTAAGTCTGAGCAGAGGGCAAGCATCAAGGCTTGCAGGCTCAGTCTACTTTTCTTCGCATGTCAGACAGCCAGCGCTGGCTTCCTGACTAGCTTGACGCTTCACAGACTGCAAGGATCAGCTGAAGTTGCCAGGCCTAAAAATTCAGCTCCTGCTGTGCCTGTCATCATCCCACCCAATTAGGTGTTCAGCCACCCAAACCAAACAACAGGCTGACCTGCTCGGGATGACTCCACATGCATTGGTTGCCATCAATTGAAACTAGGCAGTGCGCCATTCACTCTAGTGGATGTCAAATGCTTCACACTGGCGGGGTAGCCTGCAGAACAGGTTGAGGGAATGGGATGCACAAAGCATATCTTGCAAACTTTGTATGCATCAGAAAGTGGTATCTTTTAGGCTGTCAGGCTGCCCATGAGCTCCGCTGAAGCTCTTCCAAAGCTGCCATAATTTCCACCGCCCCAGCACGATTCATCGCGCCAGCAAGACGCTTTCCTTGAAAAGGCCAGTGCTTTGGCAAGACCAGACTCAGATTCGCAGGTCATTAGTGTAGCTACAGCCTCTTAAACACCTGCGCGTCTCAAGAAGAGACACGTGGAAATTCAGCGGGCAGATGCTGTGCAACTCTGAGCAACACATAGTCGAAGTCTTTCGGATTCAGCACTGCAGCTCCGAAAGCAGCATTCCTCAAATATCCTCGACTCCTGTACGTTCAGTGTAGAGGAGTGGCGCTTCCACCTGAGGTCTCGTTCGGTGCCTGGCAAGCAGGGGAGGCAAGGAAATGCGTCTGCCTGCCTTCTGTGGCATTTCCTACAGGCTATACTCAATACTGTATTCCAAAGTCTTGATGGTGTCTGAATTGTCGCTTCCTCATGTCAGCCAGTGTTAACGTCATGGCGAACCTTCAGGACCAAATGCCCAGAGGCACAAGTCGTCCCGTCCTTCAGTCCCGAGAACCTCGTTCTGACAGTTTTAGCGTTCTACGCTCTTCGTATAAAGAAGGGGGTCGCTTCGGCTCAATTGCGTCCAGATCTGGAGGGAGGGCTCCGGTCGCTTCATGTCAATGCTGGCAGGAGAAAAGATCAGCACAAGGCCACCTGGGCCTGGGCGATTTTTCATAGGTCATAGGACTTGTGAGACAACTCTACGTTTGAAGGGGTTTGTTTCAATGCGCAGTGTCGCGTCAGGAAGTTCCCAGATCCACCTCCCTTGCATTGTCGTTGGCGTGTCAAACTCCATTTCTAACCTCCAACCCTATTATGATCCGGCTCTTAGGCTCCCCGTTTCATCTTTTATCTTTTCAGATGCCCGGGAACTTCCCTCTCGGATACACGAATCACGGCTCTAGGAGCTCCAGCTCGATCTGCCGTTTCGAGCCAGACTCGATTCCCGTTCCGCATGTCTCTGCCAGAAGCTTCGCGCCATTTCGCGCTGCTCCCAGAGCGACCATCAGTTTGAGTGTGCCGTGAAGACTCTGCGGAAGAAGAGACGTTGTCCGTGTCCGTACCAGCTTGAGATGTGCTGGGTGCCGTGAGGATGCTGGCTACGATGCGCAAGTAGGTATGTTCTTGTTTTTGGTGTCAACAGTGTCAACAGAAGATGTGTATTAAAGGCTGACTTCCCGAGCGCAGGCGAAGCCCCTGCGCCAAAGAGAGCCTGCAGACCTCCACAGGCCGAACATTCCTTGGGAACATTGCTTGGGCTTCACCAGCGATTTCGGCGTCAGGTGCATACCGCTGGATTTCCAATCCCTGTGGAGGTTCAACAACTGTTTGATTGCCACCGTGACCTAGCATTCTGCTGGGTTCGCTGCAGAATGAACATGAGTTTCTTTGACAGATGAGCATGCAAACAATTGCAATCGTACGCTCTCCTTACAAGGCCGGCTAAGCTGAGGGTTTGGGCAAGAAGCTGTTTAATAGAGTAGAGCACGAATGCGGTTTAGGAGCGTTTTGGATGCCCCCGACAGCCCACGGTTACGGCGGGGGCCGAGAACTCGGCTGCAGTGGGATAGCTAGTGGGGTGGGGCCACTGAACTAGTGGGTTTGGGTGCAAGGCTGGGCGTTGTGCTGATTCCTTCGCTGTATGCTGCCGTGCTTTGCTCATGCTGTCAGGTTGTTGGAGGCGAAGCTGCTGCTGTTGTTGCCAAACTCTTTCCTGGCATCGCCAATGCACCTTGAAGGAGAAGCCGGTGCTGGCTTTCTTGAGTTTCTCGTTAACGAGGACAACACGGAGGAGAGCATCGCGGGGCCGGCAGTGCTCCTTAAGTCTTGCGATTTTTTGGGGGCCATGCTGACCCAGAAGTTTGGACACCAGTGATTGCAGGAGAAACTTCGAGCGGCACTGCAGGATCTTTCTGGCTTCGATTTCTTGTGGGTCAGACGTTTGTCTGTGTGTGTGTGTGCGCGAAAAAAATCAGTGAGCTCCCGGCCTATTCTTCGGGAGAACCAGGTCATCACGTACCTGCACATGAACGAAGGCGCAGCCGTGTGCTTCTGCATTGCAAGTCGCTGCATGTCTTGCCCATTGCAGGATGGTCAGCACGCGTCACTCCGCCAAGAGGCGAATGCTCGGCGTCCGGGTTCAGGGAACTGATAGCAATCTGAGTGTTACTACCTTTGGCTACGTGACTAAATCGTTAGTGCTTGTCCTGTTGCCATTCTGAAGGCCGCGTGCGCCAAGTGCCAAGTAACATACAGCGCCAGTGCTCTATATCTTGTAACTTGCCTGCCTTTGTCTGAGAGGTTTCAATACGTTTGGGAGACATTAGGCTGCATTCTACAAGAAGCAGGAGCTACAAGAAGCAGGAGCTACTTGAATTTTTCGTTTTCAAGAATGCGTAGACTGCGCATTTTGCGGAGTAGTTTTTTTACATGCTGCAGGATAAGCCGCCATGTTCTGCAGCTTTCAGAGTCATTCGTGTTGCTTTCTTCGTGAGTTTCGGATACAAGCATGTGGCTGTCCAACGCTAACATGCTTGCATAGTGTCTTTCCAGGTTCTAAGAGCATTCAGAAGAGCAGCATGCGTTCCCAATTCGTTGCACAGTTTGAACATCCTCTATGTTGGGTGAGTCGCTTTCACAGCCTTTTCATCACGATCACTATCAGGGAGAAGGGTTGAAAGATGTATCCGGCGGAAAAAACTGTGCAGAAACCATATGCGCACATAATATTTGCTCACATCGATGTGCTTTCTGCTGCGTGGTTGTGACAACATGATGCTGGGAAATGAAATGCTTGGCTTCTCTCCTCGCACTGCGCTCTGTGTGAGTCAGTAAAGGGGGCCACGCCGTCCTTGCCTGTAGATGCATGCCCCAGCTGCAGTCGGAATGCTTGTGGCGAAGAATGAGCTAGAAGAACAGACATAGCATTCTGCTAGATGATTAGGAAAGCCGTGCCCTGGCACATCCTGGCAGTAATCACTGCATGTCATAGGCTGTTATGCAGTGTTGTCCCGTCGCTACTGTGTGGATAGGAGCAACCTAGAACATTATCCAAATTTTGTGCTGAGCAGGGCCCCGCAAAAAGCGCGGCCTCTTTTCGACGCGGTCTCCGCATCGACCGAGTCGTGGATTGATTTTGTTGTCTTGTGCTGTTGGTTGTGGGATGAGCAGGTTCCTCTGCCACACCGTTGTGTTGCACCTTCAGCCCAGGAATCACATTGGACTATCTGCTTGTCGCAGCAAACCCAGAGAAGATATTGCAATCCAATACGCACCCATCCCTGGTGGAAATGACCACATCAGGCTTGGTGGATGTGGACAGTGCGGCCTTGCGAGGCGGCTCTGTTATCCAGCGGCTATCAAGTTCTTGGAGCAGCCCAGTCTGAATCTGTGTGTGGTGTTTTGTCTGGCTTGCCACAGTTAACATCCTCGGACTGGACTTGCTTGACGGCACGCCCGTCCTTGACATCAAGCCATATGTGCCATACTGTGATAGCTTTCCAGGCCAGGCAGGGAACATGCACTGGGCGCTTGTATGTCAGACTTCGGTATGCGTCAGCGTATGTCAGCGTCATTAGTGATAATGCCTATAGGACCTATGGGAAGCAGCATGGGCCACAAGAAAGCTCAGCCTGCTCGATAAGAACCGCAAATTTTGAGCTGTGGCATGCAACTCTCCCTGGAGAAGTGTCACAGCTTCTTAACCATGATAGCATGAGTCATTAGTTGTTACGTTTTATCCTCTGGTTACGAAAAGTTGAAAGTTGGGAGCGGCAAATTACAGCGTCGAAGCAACGATGAGGGATTTATAGAGTTTGCAAGGGCCTCCCCCTCGAGGGTTTTTGCATAAACATGATCATCATCGTGTCCCGCCAGGTCTGACTTATGACTACGTTCACGTCATCACAAGTGTCCATTTCTCATCACCGCCCTTGTCAAAGTCGTCATTCTCGTCAATCATCTCTTTTTCAGAACCCTGATTACAGCTTATCACCGCAGGAAGGCTATGGGCTGCGCGTGAATTGAAAGTGCGGCCGACTTTGTTGTTTTTGGCTTTGGCAGCGTTGATTAGGCACGGGAGTGGTGCATCTTGACCGATTCGGGCTATGCATCCGACTGCCTCGCAACCGCTTGGGAACAGTGCCGTCGGTTCGCTCAAGCTGATCATCATGCGGTTGGGCAAATTTTTCAGTTAGAGCGGCAATGTGTTAGGGGGGCGCCCCCAAGCAAATGCCGCGGGTTCCGCGGGCCAAGGCAGCACCTTTGAAGGCGGCGCGTCGAGATTTACTTCTCCTGCAAGCTGTCACTGACAGTCTTACTCGGCTTGAGCAGCAACGCTTTAGTGTGGCCACACATAAGCAAGTGGTGTATCAGCTGAACCCGGGCCCACAAGTTTGGGACGACTTGTGGCAGATCTGGCTGTTGGCAGGTTGGAGCTGGAAAGAGGCTGCTACCAATGCCTGATCCTGAAGACAGCCCACGCTTTGGGTGTTTTCGAAGCTGGTGAAATACTACATTGCACAGCTGCGACCGCCTGTCAGGGCTTTTCGACGCTGGGGGTCTTGGGTAAAAGCCTGCACCTGTGCATCTCTTTGCATTTTTCGACCATGTGGCCAGAGGAGCCGCGCGGTGTAGAATCAGCTTCGTTTCCTTCGAAAGCGTATGGGCATTGACCTTCTGCTCGAGGATGCGAAGGACTATTTTATGGGTAGAGCGCAGCATAACGCCCTCCAACAAGCAAAGGTGGTTGAGCCACGCTGTCTCCTGGGATTGTTGCTCTTATGGCATCGTGCGGGAGGCTCAGCCAGGGTAGTTCTGCAATCGGTTATATGTTGCCTTTGACTTTGATATCTTGCTTTCGACGGAGACATACCCGACGCAGCTACTTCACCCGCCTGGACGACAGCATGTGGTACAGTGCTTGCGTCCAGAGACAAGCGCAGGGTTCAAGGTGTCGCCCGCTGCCTCCCGTATGTATGGGGAGTGTGGGCCCGGTTTCAGTGGCTACAGTCATGAAGCGAGTAACTTGCAGCAAACCGTTTTGGGGGGGCGGGGAGCCTGCCACTGAGCTCGGGCTGTAATGTATACTAAAACCTGCTCATCGGAAAGCTCGCGCGAGCTGCCGCCAAAGCATTGTCTCGGATCTCTGCCGAGGGCTTGGGGACGTCCTGCCAATACCCTAAGGCCTGAAGTCCGGCGTGCTGCGCGCGCTGCCTTGCGTGTGACTGATGTGCCTCCTCCCCCACTCCTAGCTGAACGAGGACTCTTCTAAAAAGTTCAACCCATGCCCGGTACGACACGGGGGCGCATTCGTCACAAAGGCCGATGCTCACACAGATGACTTGTCCCTACGAAGAGCTGGCAGCAGTCAAGCGTCGGGCCACGCAGCACTGTGTACCTCGTCCAGCCCATCCAGCTAGTCCGGCGACGTCAAGGGCCCTTCAGGAAGTCCCGGCAGATTTTCGCAAGTTTTGGAAGCACCCTGCACTAACTTGGAGCCAGCTGGGGAGACATCGCGTGTCGCAAGCCGACCTTGCGCAAGCCTCGTCAACCGCTTGGGTGCGACTCTTGAACCAGGAGGCGCGTGCGTGCAGTGAAAAAATCATGGCTCGATCATGCTCGATCATCTGCTCGTGGTGCTAGACCTGCTGGAGCAAGTTGACTTACGCCGTGGCAACTCTCGCAGAGTCGTGGGGCGCCGTCATGAGCATCCGTGGAAGGTGAGGAAGTGGCTCAGCATGTGGAGTCGTCTGCCTCCTCGGGATGGGGAATCAGTGGAGGGCTCACCGGGCGAAGATGGCAAGGCCGCCAACTTCCATCAGGTTAAGCCCCTTTGCCTGTCCACTCCTTCTATTTTAATGCACAGGTGATTGATGAGGGCGCTGATCCCACTAGTCAGCCTGTACATTTGTGCGCCGCGTGCAATACGAGGTTGCCTAGTGATGTTCAGACTGCCATCTCGCGGGGCCAGGTAGAAGACTCCGGCAGAATCGAGCGGCGTGGAGTGACCGCTCCGGAGCCGCAAAGACGCGTGCCTGTTTTTTTGTCGTATAGTGCTGACAGTGTGCGTGTCCCATAAGGTTGCTGGCGGGGGTCAGGAATAGAGACGGGAGCTTGATTTCTAGTCTTTCTTCCGAACCTGCGATTGCAGCCTACGATTCGTTAGCCCATGTGTGTGTCTGGTTTTCATTCATGATCGTAGTACTAGCGCCTGCAGGCCATGCTGCAGGCAGCGCCACCTCGCCGCGAGCACCGACCCAGAGGACACGGGATCGCTACACGCGTCACGTGTGTCTTGACCGCATCATGTCAGAATATGTGGCCGTGAGTTGTGTACTTTCTTCTGTAGATTCAGGAATGAACTCCAGCGCGTGAGCAAATTCAAATGCGGTAGCTGTGTGCTTAAACGTGCGTTGCTGCAGTGGTAGGGTGCTCCTGTCATGGCAACTGCCCAAGTCATTCAGCTTCATGCAGCGGATGGAGGTCTGTCTTCTTGCTTGACCGTTGCAAATATATGAAGACGACGCTCCAGATGCCCAGCCTCCATGACTTCTTTCATGTCGTTTCAAGTGTGACGTGGGAGGCGGAACTGGGCACCAAGATTCTGGAAGGTGCCGCGGCAGTGGCCAAGGTGGTGAGGGACCAGGAGAGGCAGCTTCAGTCAGGTGGAGGCCACTTCGTCTACCCCGAGTGCAGCCAGTGCAGTAGACGATCCGTTGCTGGACTCAGTGCGACAAATGTTGGAGCAGAACTGGAAGGTGCCCGGAGATGTGTCTAAAACAGTAGCGTGGAAGGGCAGAGGGGAACTCCCGCAATATCCTTGGCCATGTACGGGGACATGGATACTGATCGATAGGTGGGTCTGGCGTTGGAGGGACCGTTCTCGCATGTCTTGTGTTGGTGTTTTGGATTTTTGGAATTGCCATTGAACAGAACCCCGTCGCGGACGAGCGTGCAGCTCAGAGCTTCCCCAATGTGATCTCGATGCAGTGCGTAGAAGACTTAAAGGGTGACAGGTTGAGCGAGGTCTTGAGGCGCCATGCGATGGAGGGTGTGGTCTCCGTCTTGTTTGCAGATTTCCCAGTGTGCGCCAAGGCCATGGCGTAAGGCTACAAGGCAGCTTCTCGGATGTGATTGGGATGTCTTGTCTAGCTGTAGAGCTTTCGTTGTCCGCCCAGGAATGGAGGAGTACTCAGAAGGACAGGACAACGTAATCGAGCATTACTTCAGGCAGCCATTGGAGTGCAGAGCGCGCCCGGTGATTCTAAGCCGGGTCCTAGATCATCTGCTTCCACCCGGACTTACCACAGAGCAAGAGCATCACATGTTTGGTGCAAGCCTGGAAATTCTCCCTTCGCCTAGACCTTCCTGTGGAGGCCGCACCTGGTCATTGGCTATTTGGGGGCCATTCCCATCCAGATGGCAATCAAAAATTCGGCGCACCTTGCATTGCGTGGTCCATGCCTTGGATGAGGTCCTTCGCCGGTGTCGGGTCTGTCAACACGGAACCCCAGAGCCTTGGCAGTTTTCGCGGTTCCTCAAATTGCCCAATACCACACGATTCCTGAGGTACCTCACCGGTTTCAGCGTGGTGGGGGACATTGAGCGCTCGGGGTGATGTCCCCGCACCGTCACAATTGACCCGCGAAGACTTCACGGGAGAGGCTGCCAATGACTTCTTGGATGAGCTCGTAGCTTCTACACCGTCCAAAGATGTGGAAACCATTTGGAACCTCACCATGGAAGAGAAGGACAACCGCTGTTGTACAGGTCCTTTTAACAGATCAGCCATGGACCGCTTCCTGCTAACCCAGCCGTGCGGGAAGCAAAGGCCGATCGATGACGGGGCCCAAAATTCGGCTACAGAGATGTCGGAAACCATCTACACCACAGGCATGGACATGTTGCCCGTTTGCGCCCGCCGCATTGCACGGCAAGTCCTCGACCTCCAGGGTGTCAGAGATGTCAACACAGTGCTGGACGCCGCGGCAGCATTGCCTCCCTAATTCTCGCCTGCCTTGACGGCCATGGACTTACCGGACGTGTGTCGATGCTGCCCAGTTCAGGAGGATCAACGAGGGTACGCTATCGTGTCAGTGTACTACATCAAGGACAAATCCTGGAGGTTTTTCGCCTACGCCGGCCTTCTCTATGGTCTCCCGTCCGCAGTGCTGTAGCTTAACAGATTGCCTTCCTTGCCGGTGGCATCGCCCGGGCGATTGCTGGCCATCGCGTGTAGGGCTTACTTTAACGACATCTTTGATCTCTCCATCCGCTACCGCGTCAAGCAAGCCATGGAAGCTCTGCTCCATGTGTTGCATTTGTCAGGTTCTCCTCCGGCCCCAGCTAAAACACAGGATCCTGCGCCTGCTGTGGCTTACTTGGGGGCCGCCGTTGACTTCACGGAGGCGGAGTTTGAGGGGGTCGTAACGCGTGGACCAACATCGGCTCAGTGACTTGCATGGATTGTTCATGCAGTGGAAAAGATTCGGGAAGAAGCGCCTTCTTACTCCTCCCCAAGCACCCAAGATTCGCGTCCAAGCAGCATGGGCTAGACCCCTCACGCGTGAAAATGCGGTAGGTTGGCGCTCAGTTTCCTTAAGGCTCGCCAGTACGACCATTCCCATCAAACGTCGGTTAGCCCAAAACAACTTGCAAAACTTCGTTTGCTAGCACGCATAGCCCGGGGCATTCTGGTTCTCGTAAAGGCCACGCAACCAGTCATAGTATACTCTGATGCCAGCTTTGAAGGGGTCGAGCTGTGTGCGGTTGGGTGGCTCTCGCGGGATCTCCAACATCTTTGGCGCACGCTCTGTCTTGACTGAATCATGGCCGTCACTTCTTCTGCATCACCGCATGACCTTGTGCATTATCTACACCGTCGGCAATCTCATGCCACATGCCGCCGCTGCTGGTGCTGGTGCTGCCGCTGGGGCTGCTGGGTGCTGCCGGGTGCTGCTGGGTGCTGCTGGGTTTGTTGCTACCAGTCATTAGACGTTTGACCTTCCACTGAACTTGAAAGGCACAGTGCGGCAGCATGTGCTGTGCTCCTCCTAGCTTGTGTTGGCCATGGCTTAACCCCTTTGGTGTTGAATTCCTCTCAAGCGCAAGGTTTGCTCCTCTGACCAGCTGCTGCGTGCGTTGCTGGAGTATGCTGGAAGGGCGTAGACTGCGGTGCAGTTCTAGCACAGTGCGTGCTTTGGGTCTGCAGGATGGCAGCAAATCAGCGAAGGCTCCTTTGAGTGAGGACCCCTGATGGGCCCAAGAGAATAAAGGGAGTATTTCGGTGAAACGATCAACATGAAAAGCTAGTTTCCGTGCCTTCTATGGGGTTGCAGTCACGGCAAGGCCGTGCGGAAGGATTGACGAAAACCGCCATCTGCACGTTCTGCATCACTGCGCTGTTCGGCAGCTAGGGAAATGGCATGGGGTTGGCAGGTTGTTAGCTCATCACGCAAACGAGACCAAGCAACTGACAATCATGCCTATGGTATAGTCCAAAGGAGTGATAGTTTTGTTGCGTAGAAGCTGAGGCAGGCCTACCCAAGAATCGTGTGCTTATCTTGACAGATGTCTGTTTAGGGCTAGGGCGGCTTCTTCAAACAATGCAAAGTCTTCAACTGCAGAAGCATGTCCGCAGCGACATCCGTTCTGAATTAAGTTAGGCACAAATCTGCAGGTTTCGTGCTTCGTATGCCCGGTCCTTCACGTGCGATCCACAAGCCGACAGGTGCCCGTGCTGGGTGGTTGGACGAGCTTGAAGCCAACGGCCGTGACCACCTGACCTACTGGCCGCCTCCCCCGCGATCCTGTCCAGCTTTAGCTGAACCCGCAACTAAAAATGGAAGCAATGGAAGCATTCTGCTCACGAACTGGCCAGGCACTTGGATACGCCAGAGCAGTCGCCAGGAAAAAGAGCTCCACCATATGCACAGTGCCTTCTGAACTCATGATTTCTGTTTCTTGCAAAAGGTGTGAGAGTTTAGACCGCTGCCACAGCTTGGTTCAACACATGCATCGGTAGTTCTGAACTTAGTGGTCAGCTTTCGGGTTGAGAGAACGTGTCCGAGCCCTTGATAAAGAAGAAGTCTTGCAATCAAAGACCATCGGGAATTCCAGAATGCCAGTTGCTCAGGCGCTGGGAGGTTGCGCACGAGAATGCTGAATGGCCTGGCTGTCTGGACAAGTTATGTATAACGCGAGCCATCTAAGACGACACTCCCAGGCTGCTGCACAGCTCCTGTCATTGAAAAGGAGCCCCTACTGCAGGCCAACATCTTGTCCTGTCTGCTTCTGCACATTTCAGCATGCTGTTCCTTGAGGCTGCTCGACTGCCACCTTCTACTGGGGATGCTCGCTGCAACAGTTTCCATCTTCCAGCCTTCTTTTTTCACGATCGTACCTCCCGCACTGGTAAGGAAACGTCGGGTGCAATCCTGTCAGCGCATGCAGCTTTTGCACTGACACCGATTCTGGTTGCCGTAGCAACGCATCTGCACGCAGTCGTTTTCGCTTTGTAAATCAATTTCTTGCCGGGGTCTGTACCGCGTGCACATCAGCTCGGAACGCACACGCAAGAAGCTGGGAAACAGGCATCCATTTTGGAGAAAGGCCTCTCGCGTGTTGTACCTCGTCTGCAGGGGGTGCAGCTGCTGCAAGTTGTAAAGTGATCTCCAACATCCCGTTGCCTTCCTGCCTACGAAGGTCTTTGCCCTCGCGATGGGTGCAGTGGCGGTGCTGGTGTTTGCAGCTTGGACAGCAGAGAAGGCATTCGCGAATTCATGGCTCTGTGTGTGGTCTTCGCTGCTTCGTCACGTCTTTCGCCTTGAGGCATTCCTGTTTCTCTTGGTGGTTCTGGTGTCTCCAAGATTGGGTTGCCCTGGCCTTTCATCTCGATTGCAAATCGGCCTGCTTCAGCATCCAGAGCCTTGACTTGCAACTTGCAACATTTTGTAACCCCAAATGGTCTAATCAGATGCCTCAGTGGCAAAAGCTTTTGAGTTCCAGGAGCTGACAGGGTATGACAGAGTCCCAAGCCCCTTCCCCTCTTGTGATGCTGCAAGGACTGGCCGCTAAGCCGGATGGTGGCCAGCTGAGTTATTAACTAGAAAAATCACTTTTGACTGGAGCTGCTTGAAGGTTCTTCCCTGGATTCGCGTTGCACAAGGCGGGGTGGTTCAAGCGTTGTCAGTGCCGGTATGTGTCTGTGCACCTCTGTACCGCGAGGCATGGAACTCTGCAACGACGCGCGCTGTTACCGTCTCAGGTGGGCAAATTTGTTCTCAGGATGTGCGTTGCAGGAGAAGGTGGTTTTCCTGGCAGGGAGACGCTGGGAAACAACTACTGCTATGCCGGCATGGTGTCCATAGGCAACTACAAGGCTTCTGCCAGCTGTGACTTGGCTGTGAATGCTAGCCTGGCTTTTGCTCTCTGCTGTGGAAGATGGTTGAAGCCGCGCTCACAAGTGGCCAAACTCGCACAACTCTGCTCGGGGCGCAGGCCAAGGAATTTGCAGATCGTATACTGAAGCGTTCAGCACTGTGCTGAACGCATAACCCCTGGCAGCCTTTGGCCAACCTGCCCGCAGTGGACCGGGACATTTTCTTGCTGCAGCTGGCTAATCTAGCCACTTGGCGGCACAAAGACTATTGAAGGGGCTCCTCGGGGTTGCTTGCCAAAAGACCAGGCAAGTACTCCAGGTGTAGTTAGCAGTGCAACAGCCAGTTCCCGCATTACCCGCCAAGTTGATAGGCAGGATGGGCCTATGACCCCTGAGATTAACGAGAAGTGCCAGCCAGCAGCTTAAACTCCAAACCCTGCCCGACCTCTGATGAAGACATTTGACAGCTGGTGACTGCCACAGGAAGCGAAGGCTGCAAAATGCACTTGCAATGACGAAGGTTTGCTAGCGATGGAATAGCTGGAGTGAGAGTGTGTCTCTTAAGAAACTATTGCTGAAGACACCCGCTGACAGCTTCAGCCATGGGACCGATGTGTTTGCTTGAGCGAAGTTTCAAACAGGTCCGGATGAAGCTGCCAGAAGGGCACGGCCTTGCAGAGAGGCAAATTCCTAGCCCTCAAGCCGTATTGCCGTATTCTACACACGTCATGGGCAAAGACTGCAAAGTTACTCAACATGCCAAGTTGCAGTGAGCAGCAGAAAAGGAACAGGAGCAATAGCCAAGATGGATGGGCCCAAACAACAGTAAGAATGTCACAGGCTCGGAGCTGATGCTTCAGTTGGCAGAGCATAAGCAGTTCGTGTGGAGTGTATTGCAACCAAGGACATTAACTCCTTGCACGAGAGGTGCCTGGATTGCGGCTTCCAATGAGGTTTATTGACATGTAATGTGCGCAGCATCGAAGCTTCTGAAGGTTCATAGCTTGCTTCAAACACTACATGTTTTGCAGCGGCCCCAGTGGAGGTGACACCCCCTCTGCAGCTGAATTCTGTTGGTGTGAGGTGAGGGGTTTGCTGAGAGAATGAGCTCCGAGAAAGCAGCGCGGCTTTGGAGACAGCTAGCTCAGGAGTCTTTTTTCCTCGCTGCTTTCAACGTGGAAGCCGGTTTCTGCCCCTAATGAAGGACTACAAAACCATGCCACGGGGGCCCGAAGAGAAGTTTCACACCGCAGACGATGCAGGCAAGCTGCAATGCACGGCATGCGAGGTGTTTCATCGGTCGTTGCTTCTTTTGGAATGTCTTTCTTGTTACGGTCAGGCTTGCAAGGTTTCCTGATACGGTACTTCTTCTATGTGGCTTGGCATCGGAATATGTTTGCCCGCGCCATGCAAACAGGCATGACAGCGGACTTAGGTCATGATTGGCCTTGATCCAGAAGATCCAGAACTGATGGAAACACTGTTTCCATTGATGAGCGGGGACATTCCGAAGCTAGTCTGAGTGTACGAGAATGGGGTCCGGGCTGATGCCGAGAAACCTGGTGATCTTTCATAAATCAAGCCTGTGCTCTGGTGCGTACTTGGGGTTTTCGATTTAGAGGCTTCTTTCATTAGAGCGTGCCGATGACATGTCTGAGTTGCGAAAAGAGCGGCATTTGCAGCGGCAAAACGTTTATCCTGAGCATGTGAGGATTGCACTTGCCTACTTGGCACCTTTCGCTTGGCACTTAGCTGCTGATTTGCTTCGTTTGGAAGCTCTGTTGCGAGATGCGTGTGCATCTCAAAGTGCTTGGCTGGGCCGTTGACCCTACATTCGATGGACAGGCACATCTGGGAATCATGAACCGCAGTATCCAAGAAATTGATTCAAGGACGCAGCAGTTCACGCCTTCATGTCGGTGCCCCCATGTATGTGCCACTTGGAGGATCTATAACAGCCCAGCCCTCTCAGACTTCACCGAAGGTAGGAGCTGTTGGCCGGTCATCTGCAATCTGGGCTGTCCTGGCATGTCCTGGCCTCTTGCTGCAGGTGAAGCACGCTTTGGCAAGATGTCCAAGCTTGAGCTGGCGAGGTGACGAGTTTTCCAGCACGTCGGGTTATGTTGGCACAACTCTTGCACCGAATTGATGTGTAGATCCACGCTTCTTGAATCCTTGTCTCCTTGCCCTTAACAGCCTGAATGGCGTTTTGCAAGCCCAAGCTTGGCGTCCGCATGCCGGCTGTTGCTAATGATTTCAATAGTGATGCCCATGATGAGAATGAGGATAATGTTGATGATGGTGATTGCTACTATCATTACTATTCCTCTTCTTCGTGACGCTGGGTCAGAGTCGAGGTATCATGCGATTCATCCGGCTTGTTCTGCTGATTGCCCGTCCTTTTTGCATCTGTCGGAGAACGGCCATGTTCTGCTCGTGACTCCTAGCAAAATGAGCCTCGCCTGCTATTGGAAGTGCTGCCTTTGGCCGTATAGATGTAGATCGCTTGCAGCGACGATCAGCAACGTATTCGTTCAGAAACAGTTCCAGAGACCAACAGGGAGCGTACATTCAACTTGCCAAAGTTCAAGCTTTTTAGAGTTGACGCCTCAGATGAGAAGTACACGAGCAGGACATCTTGGCAGGACTTCCTCGGACAAACCCCTGAAGATAAGTTCGCAATGAGATTGTCTTTTGGGGCTATCAGCCCAACTCTACATCCTCGCATCAGCTGTGAGGTTGGAGGATCTGGACAGACGCCCACAAGAATCCCGGTTTTCAGAGACTTGTATCAGGGTAGAACATTGAAGCCCTTTCCCGAGGGTCACTGCTCCATGACCCGCGCACCGCTGCCAGCTTGAAACACTCACGGAGGGAGGGTGCCGGAAGATGAGTTAAGAGTCGCAAAAAGGGTTTGGGCCCCGCCGTCAAACTGAAGCTGTAGCGTTACTCATGTGTTCTGCCATGGGCTGGTCAGAGCTGGGCACTTTGTTTCAGTGGTCGCAGGATATCAACGTGCATCTTCAGACTGGCAGCGATCACTGGCACGCTTCAGCTGGCCATTCACTGAGCTGAACAACCAGAGAACAGGCCTAGTCAATCCGTCTGTCTGTTCGCAACTTTGATTCAAGGCCAAGTCCATCACCGGCGGCTTGAGGCTGCCGGCATACAAGGATTTCGGGAAGTCGGGGAGCTTTTCTTTCGCCATTGCGCGTCCTTGGATCCAAGTTGCCCTTTGCAGGATATGGACAAAATTGATATACCTTCCTTGTGGGACAAGATTGATCTCAACGTTGCTTGGCCAAGTGACAGTGCAAGACATAAGAGGGCGCAAGAAGATGCGAAGTTGAACGGCATTCAACATTGCTCTTTTTCTGGCAACGGACACGTAATTTCTGTACGAAGGACACTGCAGCTCTGGAGAACTTTTGCCTCGAGGCAGGACAAAATTGAAAGAGAAAAGGGTAGCGGGCTCGACTGGACAGCATCCTGCAACACAATGACCTTTCTGCAATGAACAGGGCATCCATGCTGGTTGATGCGGCTAATTTTAACTGCCTGGGGTGATCCGGCATGCATGCTTCTAGAGGAGCGAATGGTCAAGCTCAGTCCATATGTTTGTTCGGTCGTGCTAGGCTTAGCAGCTGATCTTCTTGGGATGCGTTTTGATGATCCAGCATTCTGGCCATCGTAGGGTGGGCCGTTCGTGCTTTGGCTTAGCTGCGCTTAGCCATTGCTGTGGCAAGAATGTAGCACAATGCAACCTCCTTGAGGTCTGCTGCTGGTTATAATTGAACTGCCATCTGCACAGGCTGCTCGCCTGGATCCTCCAGTTAGTGCGGTTCACCATGTCGCAACAGAATCTTGGCGTCTCTCCAGCTGTAGGCTGCATTGCTCAAATACGAAACATCATATATCACTGAATCTGCTGATGGAACGGGCATCTGATTTAGTCAAGGAAGAATTCTCCATCACCTTACAAGGCCAGTGCGACCTGCTTTGCTCGCAGATGTGGAAGGTCGTGTGCTGGCTTGGTTATGCTATGCAGGTGCTGCGGTCAATTTTCCTGCTGGCACACGCGTCCTGGTTCCATTGCGACTCAGCCACATGAAGTTTGTAATAGTGGTATGTGACGGCATGTGCTGCCATCTGCTGCCCGAGGAATCTTGCAATGACTGATCAGGACGAATGGGTGTCAGTAGAAATTATGGAGGATCAGGTTGCAGCATTGAAGCTGCGTCGCGTTTCGTAACCGCGTGCGCAGCATGATCTAGTTCATGCAAGCGGGAAACGGAGCAAGGGAGCCCGTCGCGGGACTTGACAAGTCACGCAGCAGCGCAACATGGTTCTAAAAAGGTCAGGAAACATGGATCGCCCTTGCAGACCTGGGCTTGGGGGCTTGGAAGGAAGTTTGGGGCGCGGATGCCTTTGAGTTCAAGCCCGGCAGACCAGGGCTACAGGCAAGGGCTTGTTCATTCATTCGCCGCGTTTCCTCGCTGCATTGGACAAGATCAGCTGTGCAAGGCGCAGAACATGGTCTTCGGCAATGTGGGGCAAGCGGGCACGCGAGTTTGTCCAGGCCAGAGATTAAACATGAAATCAAACGACATGGACGTGATCGGACGTGTCAGATTAGTCTTTCCCAGGCGCCGGCATTGCCCTTGACACCTGTGTAAAAATTCTTCGAGCTGCGGCCTGAGGGAGAGTTTTTGGTACTGTGTCGTGTTTCTGGAGATCTGTTAGCCTTTGAGCATAATGTGCCTCATTTACCTCCCAACCCTCTTTCCGAATCTTACAACAATGCACTAGCGGGGATCTTTCCGTGAAGGCTCTCCGCCACACGTACACGTGCCCCAGTACATGTGGCTGCTGATTTGAGTCAATTTCTACGTAGCTTTGGCTTGGCACATCTTGGCACTTAGTACTTAGTAGAGTTGGGTGCAGCATGCGCGCTTTCATACGCATGAGGTCCTTGGTGAGGTTCGCCGCAGCCAATGACTCCGCCATGTCTTCGTCTCACTCCCCAGGCAAAGCTCCCTGGAGACTCAGAATCTTGGTCTCGGGGCCGGTTCTGGTGTATAGGCAGAAGGTCTACCGTGGACATTGGCTTCTAACTACTGGAAGCAAGATCCGTTGAGGGCTGTGACTGCCAACGTTGAAATAATAACTTTTGGCGACTGCGATCGAGAGTTGCCCTTGGCAGGAGATCTGAGTTGCTGCAGGTTCTAGTAGTTTGTTCTGGTACTCCTCTCAATGCTCTGTGTTTGTCTATGGTGTCCAGCTGCAAGTAGACTTGGTCGCGAGAGTGGCACGGCGTCCAGCGTGCTTCGGGCGTGCCCCTGAGCATCTTTGTTGGCCAGCATTTCGTCAGATGCCACACCAACCTAAACTCCCCGAGATGCTGCTGGTCCGATATGGGTTGCATTGTTGTTTTTGAGGCCCCAATGTGAACTCATGCGGCATGCTTTTCTTAAGCGCAATTGGCTTAACTGGCTCCCGCTGACTTTCGCGCTCCTGTGCCTCACCATGTTGCAGGAAAGAATGCTGTAAGCGAGTCTAGCCTATCCCTTGCAGTCGTTGCCTCCTGAATCTGCCAATCGCGGTGAGGTCATGGCTTTCACTGCCAGGCGCGTCGCGCGCTCGCTGGGAGGTGAGCGGGCTCTGGTAATCCTGATTTTCACAAATTTATTCATGCAAATTACAGGCGCCGCGGCTCTTGGCAGTGCAGCCTTCCTGGCTCGGTCTGTGCCATCACAATGCTCAAGCCTCAGCGGCTCTCAAACTCCTTTCAGGCTTGAAATTCAAATTCCCGTCCCTTTGCTAGAACATCAAACCCCAGAGCCAAATACACTCGGCCCTAGCGCCCTGGTGCGGTGGTAATCCATCCCCGTGGTGCTGATCTTGCGTTTCCTCGAGCTCTTCACTTTGTGGACCACTCCTGCTGACACAAAATTTGTGCAGCCGTTCCTGGTTGGTGCAGTCTTTCTGGTAAAGCTTCTTGTGAGACCCCTCAGGAGCAGCGTGCAAAGGCAGCATTGCATCTCTCCCTTTTTCCCACTGTTTTGCTCAACTGGCCAGTGCTTTTCATTTTTTGGGCGACATGCTCTGGGAAGCCTCGTGCATGGCAACGAAGTGCCAGTTTTCCAGGTGATGACAAGGATCCTCCGCATCCGCCGTCCTGAGCTGAAAGATGCTGAGGGTCCTGGAGCTGTGCGTGGAGGGTCTTCTCTCAAGGCGATATCCCTTCTGGATAAAGTCAATATTCCATGCCCACGAGATCCCGAGTGTCCGCGCGGTCCCCAGCAGATTATCAACCTGTCTGCCGCCGTTCAACGCGCAGGTAGGGTATTCGCTTGTATTGTAGGGCAGGTAATGCATGTTCTGCAAGCTTGGCTCTGACAGGCCCGGGTTGGACCATTCAGACTTATACCTTGTTTCGACTCTTCAACTTGGGGTAGGTAGAGGTGCAGTAGTGTAGTGGTGGCTGGAGCACGTTGGAGCTGGAGCTCTTGAAGAAAAAGCAGTGGCTGCTAGTACTACTGGGAGTGGTAATAGAAGCGAAACCAACAGGACTAGCCTAAAGTGGTCGTCGAATCCTTGTTCATCAGGTTGTTGTGCTTATTTGCTATCATACTACATATACTACTATGACAGGCGCTTGCACCGGGCATGATTGAGCAGTTCAGCATGTACTGGTCGAAGCGTTTCGTGCTCCTGCCTTCCCACCATTGCACTCCAACATCTCTTGCTCCTGTGGATGCCAGGTGCACAAGTGACACCATTTCAGTTCGAACAGTTTCAACGATTCGAGCAGTGACAACCCAACTGGCACGCTCAGCTTTGTGACATAAGTCTGGTAGCAGTCAGTGGCACAAGTGGAAAAACATCCGGTGCTGGCACATGCTGCTGCTGACGTTCGTGATCGTGCTGCTAGTGGTGGCCGCGACTCTGGTGGTAAATGCTGGGGTTGCTGGTCCAGTGCCGCTGCTGGTGGTGTGATCACGGTGATGGTGTTTTTCGCTGCTGGTGGTGGTGCTGGTGGTGCTGCTGCTGGTGTTGCTGCGGTGCTCTTGCTGTTGCTGGTGGTGGTCCTTGCAACCATTCCCAGATCTACAATGACAGTGAGTAAGAGCGCACTTCCTGTGACATGGGCTGCTCTGCACGACATCCACTTATGTAATGCATTCCAGAGGAGAGAAATGCAGATTAGTGCAAAACGAGGACACAGAATCGAACAGAAACAGAGATTTGCAAGAACCTGCCTGCGCGGCTTCTCTCTCTCGACCAGCCAGCTTAGCGCTGAGGCCGGGGCTATGAGGTGTATCGGCAGGCCGGTGTCGTTGCTGAATGTCAAGGGTCATGGCGAACAAGCAGGGGCTTTGCAGATAATCTCGCCAGGTCTGTGCCACCTGCCACTCTATGAAGCAGTCTGAACCCTTTTTCCAGAACATTTCTGCCTGCGGCACACGGCTTTTCAGAAAATATTGGACTGAGGCTTCACTTCAGACACTTGGTGGGCTTCGTTCTTCCAGAGAAGCGGGTCAAGGAACCCACCATATCCGACCATGGCAAGCTCAGCATCTTTCAGCACGCTCACTGGCATCGAGCAGCCCCATTGCATCGCTTGGCACCAACATAACATGTCGTTGGGCCGCTTCTAGTTCCTCCCTTGCCTTCACAAGTTGCCATGCATCTGACCATGCAATCTGAGTGACTGAATGCTAACGCTGTTTGCAGGAAATAGCATCAAGCTATGATGTTGTGGATGGACCGAATGATGAAGGCTCATCTATGTCTGCCGCTTTGGACTGCTGGCAAGGTTTCGAGTTTTGTGCTGTCAGGGGAGATGTTTACTCGGCCGGGCATCTTGGTGGACGCCTTCCCATCTCCTTATCCTAATGAGGAGGACAGCGTGTGAGCTTTTCCAACAACTTCGTACTTATGCAGAATTTGAAACAGACGTAGCGATTCAAGCCAGGCCGCTCGCTATGCAAATGGTGGAGCGAATCCGCCTGCCGACAGCAAACTATGCAACAAGCAGACTGTAGACAACGCCTGATCTGCTTTCGAAGGCCGGATCTGAGTGTCTACACCACGGCAAAGCATGAAGGCCGGCTCCTTGCACATAAGACCTGGCGGAATCCTGGCAGATGTGGGCCGCGATAAGGACTAGACTACATTTTTGCCCTCTTGCTGGGCTACAGAGCAGTGGGCCTCAGTCACATGCTCCGCTCGTTGGATAGCATGCTTGCCACAGCTGCTTGGGTGAGGATCCTCCTGCTGGCATTGAAGTTCGCGATGGATTGTACTACAATGTGCAGCTGGTTTGCATTGGTCACCATGCGTTTGGAATGCAGATTTTCCGGCAGGCACTGCACAGGAAGCATTTGCCAGTCATCTCCGGCACTTATTTCTTGGATGATTCCTAATAATACTGGTCCATACCTGCTCCATAGGATAGGGTATGGATCATAGATGCACCTTCCGTTTCATACTCTTTCATTCCTTCATTCCATACCAAAGAAAGGCTTAACATCACAACGCGAGCCGTAACCCATGGATCAGCCCTCCGCCTTCCCTGGGATACAGATCATAAGCGGGTGTGGCTGAGCTTTGGGACAGCCATATTCCTCCTCGGATCTCTTTGGGTGTTCAGAACACACTGTGCTCCGCAGCCCAGGTACTTCCCTGGAGGCCGAAATTGAAAATCATACTGTTTCCTGGTCAACCAGCAGGGGTGGCTAGCCAGTTCAGGTTTGATGCGAGCTGTGAAAGCCATGGCGCAAGACGGCACAGCAGTGATCAGCAGTGCTTCTAATTGCTTCTAGCCGCTGACTGCGTTCCTCCAGAGTGGCAGTACATGCTACGCGAATTGCTGCGGAGCAGGGTTGCCAACATCTGGGACCTAACCGGAATCACTGCGTGGGTTATGTGCGCTTCAAACACTGTTCAACTTTTGGCACGCTGTAGTTTCCCACAGGCTGGTTGACGGCACTGGATGATGTGTGAGGGCAGCATATCATATTGCCTGCTTTCCAGACCCACCCCCTCCTTTATGACCCCCTCTGGTCTGATGCAACTTCTGTGCGGTCCATTAACAAGACTTGTGTGCGTGCGATGGTAAGTAGTCAGTGTCTGTGTGTGTGTTGTGGTTGTGATCCTCCCCTTGGCTTGTGTGTCAGCTGCTGTGAGACCTAAGATCGTCTCTGCCGCCAGGCCTGATTGGAATGCCGAGCCCATTGCACTCCGATGGTCTGGTTGATTACGAGGTTGCAGACTCACCGAGTTCATAGAATGCAGTCTGAACCAGTGTGAAGTTCAGTTTCTGGAAGTCGTATGCCCTGCTGTGCCTGAAGGATGGCACTCCATGTACGAAGTCACAAATGGCAAAAGACGTTGCAAGCTCAGAACAAGCTGTTTTTACTGGGCCTCGCCTGTAGTTCAAGAACGGGCGCCCTTGCATACTGCATGTAAGGATGATATGTGAGATGAGTATGCGCGCCTGCACAATCCTGCACATATGTATCAGCAGGAGGCTGTAAATGCCTGGATGGAGCGAAGCTAGCAAAGTCAGCTGAAGACAGCTAGAGGGCTAAAGCCTGCGCAGCTGACCAGCCTGAAATGTTTCATCGAAGGGCTCATCACACGCATGCTCCTCGCGCTCTCTGTCCCTCTCTCTCTCTCTCTTTTTATTTCTTGTTCTTTCCTTCTTTCCTTCTTTCCTTCTTCGCAGTCTCGCCCTCAGATGAACGCACAGACGCTCACGCACACGCAAAGTTTGTCTTGGCATGATCTTGGCATGAGAAGCTCAGACATGTGCAAGAGGCTGCATCTCTGGTTGTAGCTCTGGGTGTATACGGCCAAGTCAGCCATACACAGAAACAGGTCACACAGAGGCGATCAGAGGCGTTTGAGTCTCCGGCCCCTGCAACTACATGAGATGCAGAGGTAACAATGTTCTCTTAAAGGACCAAGGTAAACAACGTGGGTGGAATTGGTCTGGTAGTCAGTACATCCAGTGGTCCCTACACTCCGGCATGCTTCCGATTTTGTGCACCAACCTGAGTGGGAGGCGGGTGGAGGGGGTGAGTCCATACCACAACCAAGCCATGATTCAGGAAAACCAAATGCACTTTCCCAAGACCAGGCGTGACAGAAACTGAGTGGCAACCCCCTCAAGAAATAGATTCATTCTGCGGAAATCCAAGTTTTAGCAGGGACCTTGCCTTGTCAGAATCCTTCGGGCTCTGCCTTCTGAAAATTCCTCACGCTTGCAATTTCGTGCTAGCCGCCATGGATTCCATTGCAAAAGTGATGGACTGGGTGGGGCTTAGCGGCACAGTCAACGATCTGGCAACACCGCGTGGATCATTGTTACGGCTCCTGGGATCGGATGGCGAAAAACATCCTCGTGTCTTGGCTTCCTTGGCTCAGGCAGATTGCCAGGAAATCATTGCAAGTTGGCGGCCGAAAATTCCCGCTGCTCAGCCCAAGGATCTCCCACCGATCAAGCTCCTACCCCAATTCAGCTCGGGCAGGCTGGGTGAGTGGGGAGAACATGCCAGACAATGTGCTCTATCACTGCTACGGCTCTTCCATCGGCAGTCAAGAGGAAGGTGAAGATATCCTCCGTCATTAACCAGGACGACGGCCTTGAGATCGATATCCTGGACATGAATACCATCAACTATGCTTACGCCAAGTACGTGGAGAAGATCAGGGCCTTCCCTAGAGGCGATGAGGAGCTGAGCACTGAACAGCTGAGCAGTCTACACAGTCTTTTCAAGAGCGGCCGGGCACCCTACTGTGACTTTGCTATATGGGGTCCTCATCACCACAGGCTTCAGAAGAAGATTCCCTTGAAAGGTGTCAAGCTGACGCCGCAGGGCGAGATTCTCACAGTGGAGCTAAACGGGCCGGCGGATTACGAATCTTGGAGAGACTGCTACGCTGCCTTTAAAGTGGGCTTCATCATGTTTGAGGAGATCTCGCCGGCGCGCCTCGAAGGATACGAGAAGACCATCATGCGCTACCATGAACGCAACGGTCGCGCCTGCTGGGTCCTGATTTATCAGGCGGACGTTCGCTGCCGTTTGGAGAGCAGCGAGAGGCTCAGGCGCCTAGGACAAGAGGGGCACGACAAGGCGGTTGCAGCTGGGTGCACGCGCGAGTTTGACACCAAGGCACCTAGACGACCACAAGTTTTGGCGTGGCAAACTCGAGGAGCCAGGCCTTCTGATCTTGGCAAAGGTCGAGCGCCAAGCTCGACAAAGTCATCGAGAACGACGCTCCGGTCGACTTCTCCACCCCCTTGGACTGCAGAGTCGCGGGTGGCGACTTGGCAACAAGTGGACCGGGCCAACGTCAACCGCGAACATCGAGTTGGTGAACCCCACCCTCAACAGGCGCGGCGCTCGGCTGTGCATCTTGCAAAAGGGAGACAAGCTGGGAAATCGAAGCAAGAATCCGGCCATGAAGCATCAGTGTGCAAAGTGTTTGGCGGAAGATCATGGGGCTTCAGTATACCCCTGTCTGTGCCCGAGATGCCCAGAGTCTTCAGAGGAGGGGGAAAAGGGAGCCAGAAAGGCAAATAAAGCGTTACTGACCTGTGGGGTCAGCGGAGGACCGGAAGGAGGTCGTGATGAATCACAGGGACCAGGCCCATGTGGGGGATTGTCAAAATTATGGTCCCTTTTTGGGTCCCCTAAATTAGGCCCCGCATTAGGCCCCCCAAAAAGGGACCATAATTTTGACAGTTCCCCGTGTGATGAAAGTGGCCTCTACTTCCCCTTCAGTGGCGCCCACTGACGCTGCAGAGCCGGGTTACGTTCGGACCTTTGTGCAGGAAACCTTCTGTGAGGAACCGGCGGTCAAGGTCATCGTCGGCGCCACGGCTACAAAGGACAAGGGCCACGCGGCTCCCGGAACCAGGAGAGGCGTCTTTCTGCATATGTTCAGCGGCTCTGCAAGGATGGCTGACTTCGCCGACTACCTCAAGGAGCTTTGCCTTGATTCCTGCGCCAGGCTTCTGGAGAGGATAAAGGCCGCTGATTTTGACGCCTTGCAACACCTTTTCAGGAGCAAGGCAAGAGGATGACGGAGGACCTAGACCGCGTCGTCTCCCTGACTCGCTGCGTGGCAGGCCTGGGCGAGGAAATGAAACCAGTCAAGGCGGGCACTTTGCTTGCCAAGAGAGCTGCTGAGGTTTTCGAAGCCATTATGGACCTGGACAGACCAGCGTTAGGGCAGCCTAAGCCGCGTGACCATGCAGGAGCTGTCAGCGTGCTGGACCTTGAGGAGTTCAGATCCATCAAGGACAAGGCCAGCTTAGGTGAATCGCCGTCGACAGGTGCCTGAAAGTGGGGACCGTACGCACCCAGGGCAAGTGGTGGCATGGATACCAGCCAGCAAGTGGCAGGCAGAAGAAGTCTGTGGTCTTCCCAGAAAACCATGCTTTATAGAACCATGGCCGCTGCGCAGGTGGCATAATAAGGGGGCCATGGAGTTTCACAGCCAATGTTACCGCTCGCTCCGGTGAGGATTGCGCCGTGCGTGCATGCGGACACGTTCGGCAGGTCTTAGAACGTTGCAGCGCGTAGCAAGTTGGGCACTTCTAGTCAATGTGCCTGAAGCCTTTGGAGAGTCTGCGCGTGTCATCAGCCCAGGAGTGGTTGGGAATTGCACCTTGGACATGTCTGCGCGCAGTTGCGCAGTTCCACATGTTCCCGTTGAGTCAACTTCACGTCGTCTCGCTGCGAATTTTTCATAGGTGAGGGTTGGGACACTAGTACCGTCATGCCCAAGAGAAAGGCGCTAGGACTTCTCCTAGTGAACAGGGGCTATGTCAGGGCCAGCGCCCACGGCCAGTGGATCCTGGAGCCGACGAGCTTTCCGAGTGTGATATGGATGTAGTTGTTTTGGTTCCCTCTTCTTCTCACCGCAGTGCGCCTCAGTGGGCGGAGAGGGCGGAGGCGCCACGTACGGCCTTCACAAAGGGGCTCAGAAGTGGAAGTCCGACCCTACGCTCACCGAGGATGCAAAGGGGCTGCCTTCGACTTGCTGATGAAGGATATGCAGGATGATATCCACGCTAACTCGTCCAGGAAATCTTCAGCGGCTCTGTTGAAGACGTGGGCAGACATGCGCAAGGCATGGTTCGGACACGCTTTTCCTCGCTTTCAATTGACGGGAGAGTGTGTTTGCAGTAGCCGCTACTATCAAACAAAGAGGCTAGCGCTCGTTTGCGAATTACGCCTCAGCTGCAAGGGATAGACGCATTGTGCTCAAGGGGCACTGGCCTGACAACTTGGCCTTGAGCATTCGCAAGTGCGAACCAGGGCCGCTCTACAGCATAAATCTCATCACGATCGCATGCTACTTCATGCTGGGCGAGATCGAGGCCAGCCTCCTGCTGTACCACAAGGTGTTCATCGACCACGACCGCAAGGAGGTGACGATTAAGCTCCCTTAAGACTGACGCAATGGCCCTGACTACGGAACGTACTTACTTGGGGCTGCCTCTGCCCGGCGTCAGGTGAATGGCGGTGCCCATACCACGCTGCTGTTCAACAGGCCGAATTCGTCAGAGAGATGGTCGAACTCCGCCTCCCAACCAGAGATGCACGCAGACTTCTTGGAGGTCACAGCGCCTGGCCTGGAGGCGCTCAGATGCTGGGAAAAAAAGGCATGTATGTGGTGCACATCAAGTTGATGGTACGTTGGACTTCGCCTCTCATCCTGCGCTACACGAAGATGGCCCCGCTCCAGAACATCACCAAGGACTACTCCCGACTGAAGGTATCCGAAGAGCTTCAAGAGAAACTCGATGAGATTCAGGCAGGCCTGCGGAAGCTTGATCTCGAGCGGGGTGAAGAACGAGGCCTCAAGGCCATCGATGAGCTGGCGGGCAAGGCGTTTCTCCTTCCTCAGGATGGCGTCGGCTCCTTGAGGAACGCCTCACCAAGTTCAGCGATGACTTCCTGAGGAAACCATGCGATTTTGTCATGAATCATGATTCCACGTGTTGGCATATCGTTAAGGAAGGCGTGATTCACACGGTTCCCCTTGGTTGGACCACGGCATGTGGATTTAAGTTTGGCCAGGGCTTACACCAGAGCCAACATAATTCATGCCGGAAGCCGAAACTGTGCCAAGTGTTTTACCTTGGAAGACTGAATCCGAGCCCTAGTTAGAGCAGACATTGTCATCATTTAGGGGATTCAGCCTGCTAATTCGTCGTATCGGGGCGGCGCTGGGCTGAGATGCAGTGCGTTTGCGTGTTTGCATGCCGACGACTTTCGGATTGCCAGCTTCCTTCAAGAAAACCATGCGTCTTTGGAAGGAAGGAGGGACAACACCAACTGAGTTGTTTGTTGGAACACTCATGTTTAATTAGCAACTGAGAAGGAGGTGGGACGGAATGCATGCTTGTTAATTTGAAGCCAGGGCTCCAGGCTGCAGCTTCAAACTTTTGTTCCCACCCAACCCACCCTCATGATTCCGTCAGGCATCATTTAGGGGATTCAGCCTGCTAATCCGTCATATCGGGGTGGCGCCGGGCTGGGATGCAGTGCGTTGGCGTGTTTGCGTGCAGATGACTTTCGGATTGCGAGCTCCCTTGACGAAAAGCATGCGTCTCTGGGAGGGAAGAGGGACAACATTAAGTGAGTTGTTAATCGCTACCCACGGCACTGTTGTACTTGCCGAGCACGAAGTAGCACAGAACACATCATCCAGATTTGAATCCGATAAAGCCATAACCTACAAATAGGGCCGGGTTTTAACTCCACGTAGAGCTTTGGTTGCTAAGTCCAGCGGACTCCAAGCGGTACTCAGGTCTGGGGATGTCTGGGGAACTCGGATCAGGATTCACCGTCAGGGAGTTTGCTCTTTGGAGCAACCCATCGTTCAGTAAGTTTTGGGAGTAGCCGTGCGTCGGCTCAGCTCCCGAGTCGCAGCCTGCCAGTGTGTGAGTGAGCTACACACCCGTGTGGCACCCGCGTACCTGCGCACCCACCAGCTGCACTGCAATAAGAAGACTTTGTCAAGTGAATTTTTCATGCGCTGCGCTTAGGTTGTAAACTTTCTCTGCTGGGCCGCCGAACCAGCGCACGATGAGCGCAAACTGATTGGTTTGAAGGTGCCAGCTTGGTTTTGTGGGTTTAGGTGACATCAGTAGCTGACGCAAAAATGAGAGCTGCATCATCTGCAGGCGATGTCCGCCTGCTTCGTTGGGACATTCATTGTCGGATTCTGGTACAGAACCATGTGGATCGGGCACGTGCCCCAAAAGATGTGCTTCGCACTTGGATAGCGCATGTGGAAGCGATGTGATTTGGATCCTCCAGGTTCAAGACGCGGCGGATTGATTTTACAAAGGCCGTCATGCCCATCCCCCATTTGTTTCTTACGACTCTGATCGGCTGAGAAAGTGGTTGACTCTGAGGTGATCATGCCCGATCGCCAGCTGTGGGCCATTGCATATGCGGTGGACCTCAAAGCGAGTTGGCTGTGCAGTGCTGCCGGTGTGCCGAACGTGCACGACTCCAAGGGTATTTGGATTATTGTTCTTAGGAAAGCTTACCTGTTGAAATTAGTGCTGTGCAGTGTCGGCGACCGGCCTCGGACTGCAACACGCTTCTCCAACGTCGGGCGGAGCAGAAAGAAAAGCTGAGGACATGCACATGCCAGACTCCCGCGACTCCTGTCCTTGCATAGCGCTAGTAGAGGGCAGGAGCTGGGAACTGGCTTGCGCAAAGGAGGATTCAGACAGCTGCCTGTTTGGAAAGTTAACGTTGGAGCCAGACAAACTAACAATGCAGCGCTCACACAGAGTCGAATGCCCTGTTTGAAGGCTTGCTGCAGGTGCAAAACTCTGACAGCTCTAACAACTGTTGAACGTGGGTATACTGATGGCAACTGAGCCATGGAGAAGCAAACGTTAAGAACTTTAGACGTTGAAAACGCTGCAAAGATAAGTGAGTCTGTCATGGCTTATGAATGTTTATGACCACTCAGAGATCCTGTACTGAAATGTGGTAAGTCTGTTTACCAGCAGGCGCCAACAACAAAGCCCAACAAGTGCAAGCTTGTTTATATCACCTGCCTTGTAATGGAGGGCGGGCTAGGCGCAAGCTGCACGGCCCCCTCTCAGTGATGAGAAAGGAGCCGAACCATGACATTGGTTGAGCCATGGGAGCAAATGGCTCCGTCCGAAGGTCGAACACAGCAATGAGTTGCTTGGCGTATGCTCTTCTTTCATGTCTTTTTTTGTGCATGCAGTTCGTTCTAATTGTAAACGCTATCGCAGATCCACCTCGGCTGTTGGGTATGCAGACAGCGATGCTGACTCATACGGTTGGGGCAGGGGGTGTACGTAAACCCTAAATTCTTACCCCCGTATATCCCAACAAGATAATCCCAACAGTATATAACCTCTATGAGGGTGTTCTAAATCTGAGTTAAGGTGGGGGAAATGCTCACCACCGCCTACTCCCAAGCCCTGAAGCCATTTTTGGACGGCAGGCCTGGACTGGATCACCCGCAATGGGAGGAGGGGGCGAGGGGTTGCCAAGGTTGGATGGGGTCTGCAAAGGGGGAGCAGAGGGGGGTTTTAGAGGGTTGGATGGATCAGCCTCGACGAATTATGCATGATCATTCAACACATCCTGCGCGTACACCCCTCTCGCTCCCGTCAAAAAGCACGACAGTGTGACTCTTGCTTTCGGCCAAGGTTATTTGATGCAACTGGGCTACAGTTCAGGTTGTTCCATCAGATTTGGTGCTGCTTTTTGCAATGCCTCTGTGGGTGAGAGCCAATTATGATGCCAGCTCAGGAATGAGTTTAATCGCCTGAAATCACATGGCGTTGATGGAGAGGCGCCTTTCGGTTATGAGACTTGATTGGTTAGACTTCAAAGTGCAAAGTTTCTCGTTGCGAGGCGGTTTGGGGCGAGTGGTTTGCGGCCGGTGTCTCAATACATTGTCGAATTGCTGCAGCGCCAATGCTCTGCCCTTGCAGAGGCATCTTTGCTGTCCACGAATGTCAATGGGGCCAGGGCCTGGGTGAACCGCACCACGCTGGCCGGAAGAGACGGCTGACCACGCTCAGGCTTCCCTGCCTCAAGCACATACTCACGTGGAGGCATGTACTCTGCGTTGTGTTGCAGTAGCCGGCGGAAAAATCTTCTCGTCAGGACCCTGAGGAAGAACTTCATATCGGGTGTAAGTCTATTCAGAAAAGAATTTTGTACCCTGAAACATGTACTTTAGATGTCTGGGCGGGAACGCTAACACCTCAAGTAGTTCTCGAGAGGTTCTTGGGGATGCGGCCAGTCTACTGTGCAACACATTGCCTTCACCTGGTGCAACGTCTGAAAAGACAGGAAAGACATGTTGTCGTCAACCCAACCTCATCTACTGTCGGCTTGTGATCTCCCTGTTGAAATATGTTGGAATGGAGATTTTCGTTGAATGCAGATTTCGTCAAACTGCTCAAACAGCTGTTTGCTCGTCTACACAACAAAATATTTGCCCATTTTTTGCGGACGGTCTAGGGCCCTGGGCCCTAGACTTATGAAGTGCTTCTTTCCAGCTCGACTTCCGACAAATTGAGCTCTTACTGCGCTGAAGGAGCCCGTCCTCACTTTGGCATCTCTTCAGCGGCTTGTTACGCCTGAGGCATTAGCCGTCCGGCATTTGGATTTTCTTGGTCCCAGCAGATGCGTGAAGTAGATTGCATCCACCAGTCTATGCATGACGCTGCAGGACATGTCCCTCGATTTTCGGCACATTGCAACTCTTTGGAAGCTGGACTCCAATCGAGATGGCGTCGTCACGTTTGAGGTAGGATGCCCATGCTGAACATCCTGTGCAAATTGATGTGTCCTGAGCTGCAGGAGCTTGTGAGTTTTGCCGAGTTCTGTGCTGAGCAGCGAATGATGCTTGGAGATCTTGAGTTGTCACAGAAGCTGAAGGCAGACAGGAAGCGGCCACCAAGCCGCTGTGACCTGAATATTGGGGCAGGCTCTCTGTGTCATGGAGATGATTTCAGATGTTCATGATGAGCTCCGCCCTCAGTCCGCCGAGCCTGATGCCATTGTTGACTCTGTTGAGCAGCATCGTTCGTGTACAGAGTACTCAGGGATGGCCAGGACATGTTCGTGGACTGGATGCTCAAGCCTCTTGGCTGAGACCATGAGGCTCACAGGCTCACAGATGTGTACTCGCTCCTTTCACTTCTGTGTCTTTTTGTCGAGGCTTGTGGCCCAGGCAGGGTCTGCGGCAAAAGCATTGTTTTTCCAATGTGGCTGCCAATGCAAGAGCCTGTTATCGCTCTGTAGCATGCAGTTTGCCAATGTGATGCAAGAACTCCCAGTGCAAAAGGAACACCTTGTGTCAGAGGCAAGCGGGTAGACCCTTGCAAAGACAGCACAACCAAGCTTGACACAGAATTAGCTGACAGCAGGCTTGCATGCAATCCCAAATACTTGGAGTTGGCAACAAGCCTTCCACTACGCTGGATCCCTGTACCGTGCTACATAATCTGTGTGGCCTTCATTCATGACTCCACATACCTGCGACCCTTTTTACCGTAAGTTTGTTAGATCGAGGCAACCAAAAACCCTGGATTCTAGATGCCTCTAAACCCCTTAACTCCAGAATTTTCAGCCATGGAAATCATTGCTTACCTAAGTCAGATGCCCTCAAATCTAAGACTCTCAATGCTTACAGATTCCAAGCGGAGAGCTACATACTTGAATTTATTAAGCCATTCCACGCAACTGCGCTGGCCTCTCCATCTGAGCCCTGTGTTGGCGGCAACGCGCCATTCCCCAAATGATAATGTCCTGAGATCCTGAGCCAATTCCTGGCTCAGACGCTAGTCTTTCAGGACGTTACGCTGGGAGGGCGTAGTTTTGCAGGCATCTGCATCCGCTTTTTAGGATACTCCCCACTAAATGCCTGAATCCTCCAGGCCTGAAACCATAACCTCCGACCGCCTCTGCGCTGAATTTGAGGATGGCTGAAATCATGCGCCGGACCCCCAATGCCTAAGCCCTCAAGACGTATGAGGTCCAACTACTTCTTTGACACCCCTTTGGGAGTACTCTTGCAATAGCCTAGGTTGAAAACGTTACCCTTGACATCCCCCAACCCTGAACCGCGCACCCCGCAAGCGTGCGTCCCCACCCAAATGATGAAAACTGCCTTGCCCTCTACCACAACCAAACCCAGAAATTTACGGTGTCGTGCCCTCTGAGATGCCTTCTGAACATCACTACAACTTCTCGCAACCCTGACGACTCGCCAAATCCTAGGCCGTAAACAGAGCCTGAGCCTTGCTTCAACCTTTACCTGTCAAGTTGGCACAGACTGCTCTGCACCCACTTTGCAGTCTGCAAGC
>CAJNIZ010042236.1:22423-62850 GCA_905231905.1 Symbiodinium pilosum | reverse complement strand
CGCCCACCGGCATCCGGCTGGAGGCCGCCGTCACCTCATCATGGCCTTTCGCACTGTGGACATGCACATATGCAGAGTCAGGGGGAGGGGAGTGAGGTAATGAAAAAAGCCAACGACAGCGTGGGCTGCCGCGAGCTGCAGCAGATGCTGCAGTACGGCACGTACCAGGAGCAGGAGGAGATCCTGCGCCAGCTCCGTGGCCACGTGGCCGAAGCCACGGCCCAAGCTCAACAGACTGTGGCAGATGAGTGGCGCATGCAGTACAAGGGGTCGGGCTATCTCAAGTTGGGAGCCGTGTTTACGCATCGATCATCGCCCACAACAGGGAACTGGTCCAGGATTACGGTATACATTAAACGATATTTACGCATGCATATATCTATCTATCTATCTATCTATCTATCTGTATATCTATATGTATATATATATATATGACGCACATTGTTGGACAACGCTTTGTTGGTTTATTGTTTGCAGCATTCGCAGGGTTTGCGCCCAACTGCAAGTATTACTGTCCTCACAACAGTTGACTGCCTGTGAGATCTGGATCGGGCATTTTTGACCAATTTTTTCTCTTGTGGAAAACGGTTTCGGTCAGGCTGTCTGCTCAGGAGTGTGCGCAAGTTCCTTTGCTTTGTCTCCACCGGTCTCAACAACTACATGGTGAACCATGGGTAAGACAGTTTGGAATCCTTGTAGAATTCTTGCGTACGCAGCCAAACGGGCAATTTCATGCGTGAAGCCGGAAGCAGCGTCTACGGGGGATTAGCGTTTTCGGTGTCTGAGTCCTTCCCTGGTAGGTGGTCTTTCCAAACCTAGCGTCTGCTGTAGATGACCGAGTGAGGTGACTTACTCCTACCTCTTCGTAGCACGGCTGGTAATTTGCGTTCACGTTGACTGTTGTTGACCGGTGGAGGTGGCCCAATCGCCTCATGGCAACTTCGTGCTGCAGCAAGCCATTCGCTGTTTGCTGTCAGAGCGCTTGGACTTCGTCAAGCGCTCAGCTATTTGAGACCTTGCATGACTGGAGTTTCGGGCGGAATGGCTCCCAAGTACAGGTGGTCGACGAGCTGGTGAGGCAGGATTTCAGATGCTTGTGCAAACACGACTGCCACATCTTGTAGAGATACGCAGAGCTTGGGCGCGGCGCGATTCATCGTTTACTTCTCGTTCGATCGCCGCGTGCAGCACAAGTGAGATCATCTCTCAGTAGGAGGACTGGTGGCATCACTTTGCCGGACGGACTTCAAGCACAGGTGCTGCATTCTCACACACCTGGCCGTCGTTAAGCCCGAGTGTAGAGAGACAAAGGAGCCTTTTCCAGCTTGTTTGGGGCTGTAGACCCTTGTGATTGCACAAAATTACATCGCAAGACCGACCGACTATGCTGTTCCTTGCAAGCGGCCTTCAAGGGTCCGTAAGCGTCCTGTTTTGTGAGACCCTTTTGAATCGCCGCGGGCAGAGCAAGCATTAAGCTCTGGCGGGTTGCCTGCGTGGTTGCTTGCTGTAGCAGACCTTGGATGTTAAGGAGTTGAAGAATGTTCCTTGTGTCAGGGTTGATTGCCAAAACCATGGGTTCAAGGGCCTGCAAGCATGAGACCACCTACATTGGGGAGTGGGGGACAGACCAGGTGGCGAAACCCCAGCGACATTGCGAAGCATAGGCGGGCATGCCATACAACGACTGAAGCGTTTGTGCGACATTACTGGCGCACATGTCAGGTATGCTTGCAGAGTACTGGAAAGAATCATCGAATTCTTTCCAATGCCTTCTACATATCCACTGATGCTGGAGCTTGGAGATGTGTAAATCCACAGTCTAGGAAGCTGTATGTAGCTGTGCTAGGCTGCTTTGCAGCTTGTACTGCTTGCGAGGACATCGTGCGTCACTGTGTCGAGCTGACACACCATGCGCGGGCCCCAGGCCTCAGGGGTTGACAGGCTCTGAGTGGTCCTCTTGCATTGCTGGCGCATAGCACCTTGGCCATCTTGGGCATATGGCATATGCATGTGCAGGCCATTGGGAACTACTCCGTCCAGCACTGCCTGGAGTACGGCAACAAGAGTTGCCGCGCGGAGATTGTTCCACTCTCAGCTGCCTAACGAGCCAATTTTTTTTTTGGATGGAAGCGGTGAAAAGCTGTTGTGTACCTTGGGGCCGGACTTTAGCCTTGGTCTTTCGAAGCGTTAAGCATCGCATGGCGGCCAAGACCAACGTGGTGCTGCACCACTTCCGAGAGTTTGCCTTGGACCCTAATGCGTGCGGGGTGGTCAACAAGGCCTTGCTGAGTAGCTCCCGGTGGCCTAAAGCTTGTCCACATGACCATGCGCTATGTGCAGGCTCTGATTCATGGTCCTCCTCAGCAGAGGATGATGCTGGCAATTCTGATTGCCAGCGATCTGCGCACATTTTTGGGAATGGCGCAGATGCAGAAGGGTCAGGGCCTCAGATGAGTAAAGGGCACGGCTTCGGTGGTTGACTGCGCTGTTCACTGAAGGGTTTGCTGCCACGCAGAGCCTCTTCCACGTGCTTTGGCGGCAACTTCCAGCAGAAATCCCTGCTTTGATCTGGTCAGCTGCCACATCTTGCCCGAGATTTGTCGAGAGAGGGTGCAGTGCCAGCAGGCCAGCTGAGGTATCTCGGGTGGACATCTCTTTCCACCTTTTCGTCCGGGAGTTCCTGGAGGCCAAGTGCCTAGAGATGGCAGATGTAGAAATGAGATGCTTTCCGGCTGCCAGAAGCACATGGACACCATCACGCGCACGAAGCACGGGCAAGCTTTGCTGCACTCGCTGCAGGGGCCCCAGTGCGGCTGAAGGTGAAGTCTCAAAATGTCACCTTGTTTATCCAAGGATGCCCGAGCTGAGCCACAAGTTCACGAACTGGTGGACAAGCCAGAGCCTTTTGGACAGGCATGTGGACATTTAACAGCTGGAGTCTTAAGTCAAGCATTTGTGTTAGATGAGAGTTGTGCGTGCTCCTTGGGTGTCTTTGTAACGTGCCTCGGAGTGTTGTGTAAGTAGGCTAGCGTGTACCCCAAGCTACTGTTGTACCTTGAACACTCGGGATGCGGGCTCCGCGCACTAGCAACATCGTGTCAATAAGGGCACGCCAAGTGCATTCCAGTGCCGTGTTGAGATTACCAAGCCAATCGAAAGGCAGATGGTTGTCTGCTTAGGCAAGCTTGATTCTTGATAGAAAGGCCTTGAGCGCAAAAGCGCGATTTTGTTTGGAATTCAGGACCTTTTGACGACCAGAGGGATTCCAGGGCTTGGGGTTTGGGCGCGCTGGTGTGCCCTGCGCAGCTGAGGCTACGATCATAACCACAAGGGCAACAAAAAGCAATGGCGCCAGAACTCAAACAAGGGCTATGGCGGCTATGGCGGAAATGGCGGCAATGGCGGCAATAGTGGCTATGGCTGGCGCAACCACCGCTACCAGCGTTGAATGGAAAAGCCACAAGATCACACGAGCGCTTTGTGCGGGCAGCTCAGCGAGTGTGGACTGTGAATCAAGCGGCTATGCAAATAGGTCTCGGAGCCCCGAGGTGAAAGAAGCTGCTGAGAAAGCGGCCTTGAATTCCTGCACAGATGGAGCTGCAAAGAATGGCTCGGATTCAGAAGGGGAGTCAACACTGCGACTCCAGCTCCTGAACAAAACTTGGATCACATGACCTCCAGCGCTATGCGCATCCGGAGATGTTCTCTCCCCTTTGCCCGAGCATCTGCTCCAGTTGTTTTATTTCACTTCTTGGCCGCAGCGCTTGCCTGTAAAGCTTTGCGGCAGCAGCCCCTTATGAGGCAATCCGCGCAGAAGTGCATTTTGGAGGGAGGTGTCTCGTTCCGCCATGCCTGAAGCACGATAGGGTTGAGCAATGTGGAGCCATTGTGCAGTCAAAGCTCATGGGGGTGATGCTGAATGTACAGAGCCAACATTTGGGCTACAAGTACTTTGTATATAGCTGCGAGGCCTGCCTGGCGCCCGCTTCCACAGCACTGTCGTGTATTAACTGCTGTATGTCCATATCCTGAGCGAAAAACTGTCGTATCTTGCAGTGCTTCTGCACCAGCGTGGCCTAGATCCTGGCCCTTGTTGTGGGTTGCGATGACGACGACTTTTAGTCGCACCCAATTTAGTTTTCGTTTCAAAGATCAAGTTCCGAACCCTGCGGACAAAAGGAGGGAGGCGCAAAGCATATTGGCAAGCTCATGGTAGCCGCAACAAGTCATTGTGGTTAGACCCACAGTTTGAGTGCTCTGCCAGTTGCTGCTCAGCTTTGGTGGAGCTACTCGGTTTGCCTCTGGCTCGGCCCTCTGGCATGCAAGATGACAGGTGCTAGTTTGAGACCAGGCGACAAGATGTTCGCATGGCATTCTATTCTTGAATGACAGCACGTTTTAGCTGCCATAAGACTACTGCTTAAACGGCTTGTAAATACAAAGTCTATCGGGCTCATTGAGCAGAAGCTAGAGACATGGCCTGCAGAACCCGTAGTGGCCATCCCATGATCCCATGACACGGCTCTCGGGCTCCAGCTGCGTCAGCAGCATCTGAAGACCAGGATGGGCGCTTCTGCATCTTTTGGGTCTGGCTGAGCCATATTGCCGGAGCGGGACAGGTGGCTTAGCATGAAGGCTCCGCTCGCAGGTGCACGTGGAAGCCTGAGGAGTCCTGCCACATGAGTTCTTTTGGATATCGTGTTATGGCACGTGTACTTTGTCGCAGAGGTACGCAGAGAACGCCTCGCGAGAAAGTCCCCTGGAACGAGCCGGAGCCAGAGGCAGGAGTTCATTTCATTAATGACTGGCAAGGCAAAGCCTTTGAGATTTCAGGGCGAGAGGGTTTACAGCCGCAAACGATTTGGAAATGCACAGAGTGCTTCTCCACGTCCGCAGCGCTGGGGCCCCGGATGGTCCTGGAGTCCAGAGCTTCCAGGCACTTGATGCTCATCTCATTCTAGGATTTCGCGCGGTTGACGCGGTGAAGCTTGCGAAGCATGAGCTTGAGTCGCAGACTGGGCCGGATCCTTGGGCTGCCCCCAACGAAATAGGCATATTTGGCATCAAAGCCGCCAGAGGCCTTTGGTGAAGGCGGGAAGGCTCCGGCTCTCCCAGTTCTCCACCTTGGAGGAGCTCGCGGCTTACAAGAGGGAAAGCAACATGTACTTGCAAATCAGGGGCATCAGAGGCCATTTTTGGGGTTTAGGCTCAGCCTCAAGCGGTGTCAAGCTGAAGGATGCCTCAGTCGGTAGGGTGCCATGTCTTTTGCCTGGTCCCCGCGGTCCCGGCCGCGGAGGACTGCTGAGTAAAAGCCAGGCTGTGTGCAGGGTACTAGGGGTTTCTCTCTCGCTCTGCAGGTGGTGCAGGTGCTGCCCCTGGAGACCCGTGGCTCGGGGTTTCGAGCGGGTTGCCGCTACTGTTTATGGATACCTGGATGATGATGATGACTCTGATTTCAGTGAGGATCCAAGAAGCAGCAAGCCCCAACAACGGACCTCGGAAGAGAAGAAGGATCAGGAATCGCGAGATTCGCGCAGCCGAACAGAGACCATGGACGAAATGTTCGAACAGTTCTTCGATGCTATCGACGACCTTTCGGATTCCGAGCTTGGGAACACTTGTGGTACAGGTTTAGGGCTTGTGATCCCAAAGCTGAGAAATGATAGTGAGATTGCTGCCCACTATAATGTGCCGCTGCAAGCAATCAATCAGCTGAAGGCTGGGCTGTCCATGCAACAGGGTATGTGAAGGAGAGCTAAGCTATAGTCCCCCTTAAGTAGATAGAATATGGCTTCGGGTATATTATATTAGGATCCCCATATACCCTATATGCTATCTACTTAAGGGGGACTATAAGCTGAGTTAGACTTTTGGGTGCTTTTGTCTATGTCAGGTCGACTTCCCCAGCTGCCCATCTGCTGAACTGGCAAGGTTCCTGGCGCGGAAAAGTGTTTCGGGAAATCCAGAGAAGGCTGCAAAGCTCATCAGCGCTTATCTGGACTGGCGCAAAGGCATACCAAAATGGCCTCCCCCTCCGCCTGACCTTCCCAACCCTTTTCGCTTCAATGGCTTTGCGCGGGACGGCTCACGCTTGCTGTTGCTACTTCCATGCTGCATTAATGTGGACTTCAAGCCGGAGGCCTATTGCCAGCAGTTGGTTCGGCATTTGGACGTGGAGGTCGAGCGCGCAGACACCTTGCGCTTCACAGTGCTCCTGGACTGTCGGCCACACAAGGCCCTCGGCTATGATGCAAAGCCTGTCTGGCGACTCTGGACGCACATCTCGGCCATGGCAAAAATGTTCCAGGCGAGTGCATGCGTGCACTTCTTGCTGTTCTTGTCCTTTTCTGTGGCTTCTTGGTCTTGCTGCTTGATCTTTGTGGCAGTCCTACTTCCCTGAGCGACTGCAGCGATTCGTGTCTTAGCTGTGTTTTTCAGGATTTGGCAGTGCCCAGCTCCTGCTGATTCTAAGGTGATCTATCCTGCTGGGGACATTGAGATGGGTGCCTTTCGGATGTTCAAAGGCCTTCTCTCCACTGAGACGTTGAAGCGCGCAGGATCCTCAGCCGTGTGTGCCTCAGCCCTGTGAGTGCAGGGGAGTCCAGTGTTGAGGTGAGACTGCTTTACAGCAAGCTTGGCTATGCGGCACCGGCTCCTCCCATAGAGCTGCTCGAGATCCTCGATGTCAGAGAGGTCCGTAGAGAGAACAAAGTTTTCTTCGAAGGCTTGGATGGCGAGTCCTGAGCTGATGTACAGTTTGGCACAGGCATATGAAGCTTCTTGTGCAGTCAAATTCTAGCACGTCCCTGCAGAGACAGTGCTATGAGGAGTGTCGGATCAATCTTGGCACTCGCCATGTTTCACCAGTGCCAGCTTCAGGGAACAGCAGTGAGCTGACCTCCACAGCAAGAAAACTTGTACTTGTAGAGCGAAGCTGCCAGCTTCATCCGGACCGGCACTGACAAGGTGACTGCTCCACGGCTGCCTGCATTGACAGTATTTGCGGTAGCTCCGTGATGAGGTGCAACACTGGTGACTTTGGTCCTGTGATCCACGAGGGCTTCTACAAGCTGACTGCAGCTGTAACAAGGCGAGTTGTTCAAGTGTAAACTTGTGGATGGTCGCATGAAGAGAGCCAGCCTGGAGAAAATCGAGGCCCGCCCCTTCACTTCGTCAGAAGGTCTGCCAATCTTGTGCTTTCTGCGCTTGAAACGCTTTTTCTTGGACCGGAGGCGGCGGCACTGCAGGAGAGCTTTGACAGCCGACTGCGTAAACTTCGTGAAGACAGCCGGCACCTTATCACTGGAGCATTTGTCAGTGTTGACTGTTTGCCTGCGTGAGCAGCCTCCCTGAAGCAAAGGACAGGGAGACAGGAATGGCCGCCACACAGGCTGCTGGTTCATGTTGGGAAATGGAAGTTGCCTGAGTGGGAGGCTTGTGATGCTAAACAGGAGCCACAGCAGAAGCGCCTGTCCCCGTGCAATCTCCCCACGCCAGCAAGCAGCTGGCTTTGGAGGGTCCAGGTAGGGACGCAAAGGTCCGCGACTTGTGTGGATCGTGTGCTGTGCGGTAGAGCTGCAGGCTCTGAACAGTCTACAGTGGGGGACACCTTTATCACTGCCAATGAGGTGCGGCAAGTGAGAGGTGGATTTGACAATTGAAGCAAGACAAATAAGAAGCGCTGCTTTTGGATGTCGCATTGCCAAAAGTTGTATGGTATGACAGGAGTCTCAGGCTTGTGATCTTGTGCCCGGCTCTGAACTTCAGCTAGTGTCAGGCTCTTGGTGAACAAAGCCAGTGTGGTGAACCGTTCGCAGGCTGTACGAGATCGGCAGCCAAGGTCAGTGCCGGAGACTGCTGATCGCGAACGACAGACGGACACAGATGACACAGCCACAGCTACCATGGAGGTGCACCTCATACATTCTCGGCAGTGGTGTGAGTATAAGTATAAAGTAGAAGTAGAAGTAGAAGTAGGAGTAGGAGTAGGAGTAAGAGGAGGAGGAGGAGTGGTGCAGAAGTAGAAGAAGAAGTCGAAGTAGGAGTAGGAGTAGGAGGAGGAGTAGTACTAGTAATAACAATATGCAACAATCGTACAATACATGTTTACGTTCACGAGCCCATGAAGCTTCGAGGCAGAGCTTGCAAAGCAGGAGTTGGCTTTGTGCGCATGGCCCTGAGTACAATGAGTGCAACATGATAAGTATAACACTTACCCTGGGTTGGATGGGAATGAAGGAATGGATCCTTATAGTAGTCCCTATATAACCCATTGCAGTAGTTTCCATTTTCTTCTCAATTTCTTCATTCCCAGCTAACCAATGGTAAGAACAAAGCAAGTGCACAGAACAAATGTTCTGAGGTCGAGACTCTGCAGAGCTACGCGTGCGAAACATCTTCAGAGTCACGAGAGCCACAGCCCCGGACACAGCGCTTTTGGTTTGTGCTGCCAATGCCTGCTGACTGGCAGGCGCCGTGTGCTGCTGGACGCGGCAACGTCAACAGCTTCAGAATCGCTGGAAAAGCTGATGCAGATCATTGAGAGGCCTTCATGCATAAACCGAGGCTTTGATCCCCGAAGTTGCAGTAGTCATGACGTCGTCTTCAATACTTGTAGCTGGAGACAAAGACAACTTCTTGCCGATCTTGGTCTAAAAAATGCAGGCAGGCGGTGGAAGCCAGGACGGCCACTGAGCAGCGGCGCAAATTGGAGGTTCCTGCCTGACGATGCTACCTTCCACCCTTAGATTTCTGGAGCAGTTTCTGCGTTTGCAAGGCCAGAATTGGGGAGCTGGAGGATGATGCTGAAGGCTTGAGGAAGATGGCTTGAAGCTTACCACTTGGCCTTGAGTCCCAATACAGAGCACAGGGAGGGTTGCCTGAGGTGCAGCGAGGACTGCGAGAAGAGGCGCCATGTCGGATTTGTCCAAGCTGCTTCCAGAGTTTCTTGGGGGCCCGGTGCCCCTTGGTGGTGGAGGGGTGATCATGTTAGGGACCCTGATACCATTTAGGGTATATTCCTTAATTAAGGGGTATTGGGTTCTGTGAGTCAGAGATCTGTACTTGTTAGGCAGAGTTGCAGAAGGAGAAGGAGGACAAGATCGCTGAGGTATGTGCGTATGGGCCCATAGGGTTTCAATTTTGCTTGACATGTAACTGCATGCAGGTCCTGGAAAAGCAGCAAAGTCTCCTCGAGGCTCGTTTCTGCCGACATTTTCCTTTCATCTTTCAGCTCATGGAGAGTTGCGGAGGCAGAGAGGAAGCAGGAGAAGCTGAATCTTGAATTGCAAGAGGCGCCCCTTTCGATCCGACTCGACACTGCTCTGCACCTCTTTTCACAGTGAAGAGTAGTGAGGCCTTGGAAAGGATCCGCAGGCGGGATGAAGCAGAGCAGCAAGCTCAAGAGAACCTGCGCCGTGATCCCAGTATCCTGCAGAAGAGCACGGTGCTTTCTGACAAGCCTTGCTGAGGAGATGGTGCCAATTCTCCGATGATGGCTTTTTCCACGTTTGTCCTCGGGCCGGATCAGGCCACTTGCCTCTAATGAGTTTAGTCTCTTGATCTCCCCATAATACTGTCCTTGCAGGTTCCTTCTGGCCCCGCTACAAGCCTTTCAAGCATAGGCCTGGGACTTGTGGTGGCCAGCGTCGTCTTAGAACGCACAGCGGGGCCGTCGCTGAGGTGGTGATTTTGTCAAGGATCGGGAAGCCAAGAGGCGCGATGTCATCTTAGAGCTATAGTCTAAACTCCTTTGAGGAGATTGTTTAGGGGATTAAATTTAACCAGGAGAGCATGATAGGGCTTGTTAAGGGGGATACAGGTAGTTTAGACTATAGCATGTATGGATGATTTTTTTAAATTGTTTTTTTAGACACGCCGAGATTTGGCCAGGCTGGAGCGGCATCAGACAAATTTGTTGCTGGCTCAGCATGCTTGCAGAGCATTTTCGGCAACCACGTCAGTTGTATATGTACATTCAGCTGCAGCTGATGCCGGCTTCGCGCTCGCGCAATGTGCTCATCGTTTCATCGCGGAATGTCGTCTCGGGGGTTTGTCATTCTTTTATAGATATCTTCTTATGTCGGCGGGCGACGGTAGCTTAATATCATTTCACATAGATTCGGGTTAAACTACATATCTGGGGTTCTCTGGTTCTTTAATTTAATCTCGATTATTCTATAATCCTTTTAATTTATTCCAAATTAAATGATATCAGATCTGAAATCCTAAGCCGCAATAATCCCCCTCCGCAGACCTGCTTCCTTCTCATAATCCAATTCCCAATCAGAATCGGAATGATAATCAACCAATGAAAATACTAGTGAGTCAAGCTCTCTATATTTCGGTCCGTCATTCTAAATGATCTATCAAGCTATCATATACTTTTTCAATCAACCTATCGATTCAATAATTTGATTGAACACTTTCTATAGACACGAACGATTTTTACGATCTAACATATTATCTATCTGAATTTCTATGGATATATTATTTTAGAAGATACCTTATAGAATCTTCCGATTTAATATGACAAGCCAATATCTAACTTTACTTGCTCCTGAGAGGAGTGGTGCCAGCTCGACGACGCGAACCTCGCTCCTGTTGGCTACAGGCTCCACAGGCAGTGCACACTGGGAAGCAGGTATCGCGCACACCACCATTTGCATCTCCAGGATTGCATGTCCCACCAGCCAGCGGACAGCAAAGCGGACGGCAAACTGGACGCCTGGACACCGTGCCTGCCACCCAGGAAGGTCCTCGCAGTGCAGGTCAGATCAGGTTGAAGGGGATGCGCTCGGGGCATGTGCAAAACCTAACACTGGAGGCGGTTCGCACATACTCATGGAGTGCTTATCGGCCAGATACGGCAACAAATCACTTGGTTGCACGAGGCCTTCGCAAAACCTGTCCAGGCCTGATCGGCATGCTGCTGTTTTTCTTTCTCTCAGCTTGAAGAAGCTTTGCTAGAAGCACTGGCCACTGTCTGCAGCCATGAAGTCTCGAATTATTGGCCGTTATGATGAAGTGCTTTGTCTGCGGCTGTGATGAGGTCAAGTACCGGTTTCCATGCTGCCGAGAACGATACTGCTCCCTTCCGTGCTATCGGGTGCATGCTGCCGGACAGTGCCCTGCGCGTCCGGAGTTCGATGCTCCAAAGCGGCCGCGAAAGGAAGAGGAGCAGGAGGACTTGATCTCTGAAGTTCGGCTGTGTGCGCTGCGAGGTCACACGGGAGTGCGTGCCGCACTTCAGAGTGAAGCATTCCAGGATGCCTTACTGGCACTGAATGATGCTCACGACCGGCGTCAAGCTCTGGAGCGTCTCTTGGAGAAGGACAAGTACTTCGCCAAGTTTGCTGAAGATCTAATGGAGGCCATCGATTATTTCCCTCGAGGGGACTTTGCCATGCAGACCAAACGTTGAAGAAGGCAAGGGTGAGTCAGTCCCCCTCCATGGCTGCAAGCTCCGACGTGAGAGCCGAGGATGTTACGTTGAGGAGGAGGAGGAGCATAGAAATTACCTTTCTGCTTCGCCCGTTGCTGCTGTCTGTACTATGAAGGCTTGACCTGCTGCGTGCGCTTTGCCCAGGTAGTCAGCTGCATTGAGCGCTGAGATATAAAAACAGCGCGGTGCTCACGTTTCCCTTTTCCCATGCTGCGCTGGCTAAACTTGGCTGCTTGAGCTTTCTTCGCAAGTTATGTTCACTTTGCTGCGCCAGGAGTGCGTCACCTGATGTGCCAACACAGGCTGGATCAAGAAAGAAACATGTAAGGACTGGCCGCGGTTCATCAGAGGTTTCCGTATTGTCCTGCAGTGGGTTGGAGGATTGGGGGGGACCGCCTGAAACCGCTGCAGGGAAGTTCAAATCACAGTGATGACAAGGACCGCTCTGCTTTTGCCCAGCTTGAGCTTCTCCCCGATTATGAGCGACTGCCTCGGAGGACAGCGCTGCGACGCCACCGCACATGAAGCGAAACTCAAGGAGGCGTTCTGAGGAGGACCGCATCTTCTGCCGCATGTTAATTAGCAATTAAGTTCCCTGAATGTCCTTGACACAGGAGGACAGCACGGACTCCGAAGCAGAAGCAGATATGCCAAGGCAGAGAGGGTGGATGCCTGCATAGTCTAAATCGCAGTCGGGGGGCGGGGGCGGTGGCGTCGGTGGCGTAATGATGTTGATATATGTTGGTGGTAGTCTTTGCTCTCTTCTGCCAGGGCCTCACCTTTGGCATCCTCGTTTCCAGCACTGGTACCGTATTTGGACTTCCAGAAGGCAGCGGGGGTTGTAGAGCAGAGGACGACAGAGTGCTGCAGAGCAATCGCTTCAGGCAGATGCGGAAGCTGAGAAGATCAAGGCAGCAGCGTTTGCGAGGTTCGCTGTTCCGGGCTGCGTTTGCTGCTGGCAGGTCCAGACTGCATCTCAGAACCATGAGCACTTGGAGAAGCACATGGTTATGCTGCAGGCTCCAGTGCCTTCATTTGGCTGCATTCCTAACAGTAGCAGCCTGTGGCAAAAGAGGAGGAGAGGCAACAACACTTGGAGCGGAATCAGCTTTTGCAGCATGCAGTTGATGCGTACTTGCCTCAGCAGCTGCAATATGTTACAATATATTTTAACATATACTCTAGTACACTACTATAATATACGATAAGACAATTTGGAAATCTTGTGCTGAGGACCCTCGAGCGCATCCTCGTTTGGGTGCAGGCGGCCTGGAGCTGCAAACGTTTTTTTTTTGTTTAGTTTCAAGTATTTTTTAGATTATCTTTTACTTTTTAAAGCTATAGTAATAGTAGTAATGATTATACTAATAGCAATAATCTTAATGATAGTAGTAATAATAGTAATACTAGAATACGAGTAGTAAGAATCACAAAAGTACTACTATTGTCATTAATTAATTGTTCTTGTATGGTTATGGATAATGGAAATCAGAATGGAACATGACAATCGGTATATGGTAAGTAATCTAGTATAAATTTGCAATGTAGTATATCAGTGTCATATAAGGTTATCCAGGGCTAACTGAAAAGATAATGGAAGCTATTATTTAGGGTTCTATTTGTCGCGAAGGCAGCATACGACTCGCTTCACGACTTCGGGCCCTCCTCGGTACAACAGGAGCAGTAAGAGGGGGGTTGTGCACAAAAGCGCAGACCAACGTCGACGAGGCACTAGTAGTTTGTCGCATGCACTTGCCTGTGCGAAAAGCTTTTACATCACCAGCTGCAGCTGTCAAACACATGGGAGAAAGCGAGGATGCAGAAGCGCTTGCAGCGATCAGAGACATGCTTGCCTGGCTGAAATCCAAGTAACCGCGCACGGCTGCTCTATGCTGCTCTGCTAAGCGTTGCGCAAGACCCAGGCTGGCACAGCGTTCTTGCAAGGCTCATCGCCACTTGAGCCATATTCTAAATTCCTTAAAGGGGCTTATATAAGGGATTATATAGGGGACTACCATAAGGGATAGTAGGGGGGGATACTAGGCGTTTAGACTATAGCTCAATTGTTGGCAGCGGCTCTTCTGGAAGTTCAACAGTGTCCTGTACGTGCCAGGCGTGGGTTGACCCTCCGGACAACTTGGAGCAGGAAAGGATCCATCGAACACCAGAGTCTACCGCAAAAGCGGAGTATTACCCCAATATAACCACTGTATAATTTAGTAGTGTCCATGTATTCCATTAGCCCAATATTACCCCAATATACACTCTACTATAATCCCTATATACCCTATGATGGTAGTTTCCATTTTCTTTTCCATTATCCCAATATAAACTCCAATGTAACCCTGCTTTTGCCAGGCCTTGGCCAGCCACGAGGATCGCTTGCGGTCCGCACTGGCGCTGGCCGAAAATCAGTCCTCGGTCCCATGCTGTGCCGCGCGGAGCGAGGCCAGGGAAGCTTTCCTGACCCTAAGGGTCCAAGGACTCGGGTCCCTTTAAAGGGGTTCTAGGGGGATATATAGGGATACATGGGAACTCGATAAGGGTCCAAGGACCCAAATAATAGGGCTTTAGGGCCCAAATACTATAATATTAATAGTATTTGGGCTCTAAACTCCTATTGTTTGAGTCCTTGGACCCTTAGGTTGAGCAAGATGCGTGGAGAGTCTTATCTCTAGTTGGACGAGGTCGAAGAGCTCCGCAAAGCATTACAGCACCAGATGAAGCGTGTGGAGGACCTGCCCCACAACAAAGTTGCAGTAATCCCAGATCCGCTGCTTTTGATCCAGTGCCCCAGGACCTGGAGCCTAAACCCTAAACCCTAAACCCCTAAGGCCTTCCCCAGGACCTGGAGAAGCGTCTTGAGGCCTTGAGGTCTCCAGAATCCAACCATGGCTCAGGGCTCAGTTAGGGTTATAATAGGGTATATATTTGGGGATATATGGGATAATGGAAAAGAAAATGGAAACTACTATAATGGGTTATATAGGGGTTACGGGGTATATATATTTAGGGATATATGGGACAATGGAAAAGAAAATGGAAACTCCTATATTACATATGGGGGATATGTAGGGGCTACATAGGGATAAGGGAAAAGAAAATGGAAGTTACTATTTAGGGTTTAGGGCTCTATAGGAGCTATATAGGGATAATGGAAAAGAAGATGGAAGCTATTACATTATAATAGTGTATATGATAAGTAATAGTGTATAATATAGTATAAGATATAGTGTGATATATTATATTATAGTATCATATTCTATAATACAGGCCAAGCCCATACGTCAGAAATGGCTGGAGTTGCTAGGCCCTCCTATCTGTGCAGCGTAGCCAACAGGACAGATTGTAGTCTGCCTGGGCCATCGAGCCGCTAAACCCCCATCTGGTAGTTTCCAAAATTGGGGGACCCCAATATAGACCGCAATAAGTTATAGTCCTTATTACCGGGACCCCCAAAATTGTACCCCTAATTTTGGGAACCTTCCATCTCTAGGCGATCTGCAGCAAAGATTTGTCCTATAGCAATGGTCTCGGCCAAGGCTCAGATCCGATGGTGATTGGAACATGATAACCAGAACAGTGGCTTAAGAAGTATTTGCCTCCAAGTTATTCCTGTACCCTTACGGCTTGCATGCTCTCGGCGCAGGAAGTCAGGGAATCCTGCTTGCAAGTGTCGGCTCCATGAAATTTCAGGCTGGGCTGGGCTGGGAACCACCATTTCGCGGGCTTGCCGTTCCGAGTACATGGGCGAAGCGGGGGTGGCCCAACGCTTGATGGAGTCCGCAAATTCTTGAAGAAAGAAGGTCAGGTTCCTGCCAAGCGATTTGGCAGTTCTGGCCTTCCCTGAGATCCTCCGCCTCCAGTGCCTGACTGCCGCCTGGACTGCGGAGGGCCCCCGACTCTATCAAGCAATCCAAGAAGGCAAAAGGCAAAAACCAAAGGTGCCAAACGACTCAGAACAAATCATAAATCATGAGCAACAGAAGACAGAGCTACAAGGCCCTGCGGTTGCGCTGTCACACTTGTCGGTGGTCATGCAATTTCTTGCCTAATTTCGAGATCAAACGGGTTCAGCTTGCATGACGCTCCAGATTTCTGAGGCCGACAAGTTGTTTCGGAGGCCCAGGCCTCAGGTGCACTCGGCTGCCATTGTCAGCTCATTTGGTGACACTGCCAAATCAAATGAGGCAGCCATCACTGTCTCTGAGCCCGAAGTTGCGTCCGGCGTGGTCCATGAGTCTACAGAGTTAGGTTGGCTTGGGAGCATGTGGCGTGTTGCTCTGTATGTGACTGGCTGCTTGTATGGCTAATGACGTGATCCCTGACAGGTGCCCAGCAAGTTGTCAGCCCTACAAGCCCAAGCCCACGCCCTTCCTTGTCGGATACCCAAGGAGTTCCAAAGTCTGAGAGTTTCCTTGCCACGCTCCTAGACAGGCCGCTGGAAGCCAGTGACCCTGGCCAAGAGGAGGAGCGGGATTCCAGCTTGCCTTTGGCTATGAGTGATGAGATGTGAGGCCGTTTAAGCAGCCATGCCCACTTAGCTGCAACATCATCCGCAACATGCTGAAGGAACTCATGGATATGGAAGGGTCACATTCAAACACGGCCAGTTAGGAATCATCAAACAAATGCTTCCTGGTGGGAGGACTCTAGAAACCTTCACACGGAGGCAAAGCATGAAACACCAAATGGCATCTGTATGGCTGAAATGCCCATGGCATGTCGGTCAAGAAACGCCACCGAACACAAATGTCATCAAAGGCCCGAATGCCTGTGGCAGCCTGGGCTTTGCAGCTGTAAAGCACAAGAGCGCGCAAGATCCGATCCCGAAATCCACAGATCGCTTCGGCCCAAAAGTGGTCGCCAAAAACACTGACCAGGAGAATGCTTGCTTATCCAAAGCCACTTCCCATCCCAAACCGAGACTAATGCTGACATTTGGGAAAGCGCGTCCTGGTGTACACTTATGCCGCCCACCTTGACGCGCTGATCCCCGATATCGCAGGACGCCAAAGCAAGAAAAGGAGCTGCAATTATTCTGCCCGAAACAGGCAGCTTTTCAATAAGATCAGGCGCAACACCCGGCTCAAAGCTTTTGCAAGATTAGTCTCGACTTTACCTACGAAGCTGCAACCTGCGCGTCATTATTACTTGTTTGGTTCCACTTCGGTCACGGAAGCGTGGGAGATCAGGATCCCAATGCCCATCGTTAGGTTTCGCATGCTTGCGCTTCGCCTCCATGCATGCTTTCGCAAGGGTGTCAACCCTTTGGTTCCTTTGGGTGAAAACAACAGGCTGCGAAGTAGGCGTTCCTTTGACATGAACTTGGACTTTTTGAAGCTGCACATAGTCGATGTCACCTTTCGAGCACCTTGATAAAACAAAGCCACAAGTAGCCTCTGAATCATCAGAGCTCATACTCAAAACAGTGCGTGCAGTGATCTACATTAGCTACACGAAGCTCGCGCAATCTGAAACACGGACAGTGCTCCACAGCGGTACATGCGGGCGTCCAATCACAGCAGAGGCACTACCATCTACGAAAGCCGTTGACGTGGTGCGTAATCTTTGGGGACACCTAGGAAACATGGTAGTTTCCGTAAACTGTTGGCCCACCAAATGGACCCAGACAGGGACCTGCGATCTTGGAAACCTTTGTCACTAAACACTCCTGTCTAATCCCAGTGCCCATTTGATTTTTCAACTTTGTCCATGTAATGATTTTCCATTAGCAGAAGCCCTGAAGCTATTTGGGATGAGTGGGATATGTGATGTAGGACGGAGCGGTCGAGGATCCGGGGGAGGACCAGGCCACTCGTTTGGAAAGCAGCTTAAGCCCTACTGATTCTAAACATCAATGACATTTAATCCTAACATATGAAGGCATTACATAGGAGTACTATCAGCCGGTAGGGAGTTTCTACTATAAGCCCTGAACCTTTTTTAGTGGAGTTTGCATTTTATGTTCCATTCCGCTACGTGTCCCGATATTTCCCTTTTGGGTGTGGGGGGTGTTGTTCTTGGGGGAATTTTTGACCAGTGCAGCAGCCTTTCACAGGAAGACTGCGCCACGTCTGCGGGCCAGGCCTTACCTTGAGTGCTGCGGCCCACGAAGTAGCATGGAACCCCAGAATGGCCCTGTTTAAGGGACAGTAGTCTGTGTGGGCCTCCTTTTGAGGTTCCATGTTGGGGGTGTACGGGACTGTAGTGTCCTGACTGGGCAGGGACTGGATGCAGCTGTGGAAGCTGAGCAAGAGGCTGGACACAACAATGGCAGTTTGGTTCTGGCAGACCAGCACGACATGAGCAATAATCTAATCTCCTGAATGGGGGTTATATAGGGATTATGCAGTGGACTACTATTGGGGTTATTAAGGGGGATACTAGGAGTTTAGACAAGGGCACACATGAGGGCAACTGCTCTTGATTTTCTCAGAGGCGCAGAGAACGAGGCTCTTCAGATGTCCATTTGCACAGGCGGGCCACTGCAGCTGCTTTGGTGTTGAAAGTAGAAAAAATAGGGTCCCTGTTTGTATCCCTATTATAATACGGCACCAAATATTTAGGGTACCCAAAAAGGGATCATAATTTTGACAACCACCCACATGGGAACGTGCCAGGCAATTGACCTTACTGCTGCGAAGCGCACAAGGCAAGCTTTACCTCCAGCCCATGACCTTCATCGAATATGGTAGTTTCCTACAATTTCGGGTACCTTTTTGGGGTGCCCATAATAAGGATTATAGTATATTGGGGTCTATATTGGGGTCCCCTTATTTTGGGAAACTACCATATGTGCATCTATGAGCTACCCAGACCACCTTAACGGCTCGCAAAAATTGGAACCCCCCAAAATTACCCCCATTACTACATTGGAGAAACTAGGGTATTATTGGGAGGTTCCATACTTTAGGGGGTTGGGGTATGGAAAACATCACAGAATGGTCTCACTCGCAGCTCCAGCAGGCCTTCTGAAGCTTACGTGGATTCCGTGCTCTGCTTCTTTGGAAGGATCGATGAAACGGGAATTCCAAACCTTTGTAACACCACTGCGGGAACATCAATAACTTGATGTGCTCCGCTGTTCCATGAGCCTGAACTATGCATGCCTGATTCCTGCTCTCACTCCCTAGTTCAACTCCGGGCCTTGTGCAGAGTTTGAAGTGCTTGGGACAAAGGTCATTTGCAACAGACGCACGGAGTTTACGCGTCCCTTTAGGCACAAATCGCGATGACCTTGCCAAGAAGTAGATTTTTCGTGAGATGCATGAACAACTCTGGCCCGAAGCAAAGTAGTTACGTTTGATATGAATACTGTTGGGTCCAACTGGAGCGGAAACTGCGAACCGCAGAACCACAGAACCAATCTACTCCCCAACGGCTGCCCAGGATTTGGAGCATGGCCCTTCCATGTTGTGAAGTAATGGACTCTTCACTGGGCCCACCAGTACTGTAGAGGTGGCGTCTCCCAGTTGCAATTAATTGAATGAACCGGCAACCATGGTTTGTAACAAGAGAACGGTCAAGAAACAGAAGGTCTCGGAAGCAGCCGCAGTATAAAGCTCTTGGCACAGTAGCAGATGGGTTTCAATAATGTTAGTGCAGTCGTGTAAAGGTGGGGCATGAAAGCAGCACCTGCCCCGACTCCATGCTGGATTCCTCAGGCTCTCAGTTCCAAACGCAGGAACCGCAGAGGCTCCATCTGCTTTGTGTTGAAAAGCAGGGCCAAAGCATTAAAGAAGGTTGTTTGCATTCCGTTCTCCAGGACGACGACAGCAAATATTTTGGACGCAGGCGGCTTGCTGGGATGTAAGCAAGCCATTCCATGAGCCCGTCCTTTGTGAAGGCACCTGCGAAGCTTCATCACCGAAGTGTACACTGCAAAGCGTTGCTCGGCTGCGGTCTGGCTTCCTAACCTACGTGCCTCACTCTAGATTGCCTAGTTCTTGCTACGCACGAGTTCGCGGCATTGCCACAAGGGCTCGAAGACCGTCGGCGTGACAAGACTCAGCAGCCAAGACGGCAGCTGCATGCCGTCATGCAGGACGGCCTGTCATTGCGGGGCATTTTGCTGCATGGCCACTCCCTGAAGCAGTGACTCAGGAGATCCTTCGTCGACAGCATGGAGTCAAGCGGTTGGTACACCAAAGATCCTGGCAGCCCTGGGCTGGGGCAGAAATGCAGAGACAGGTGAGACTCGCATTCAAAGAAACTTGTCCCAACAAGGCTTTTGGAGTCGGTGGCGCAACACGCCTTCAAGGTTGGATTATTATCGTTAGCGTATTCGTTGGGGGCCTGTGCTTGCAACCTTCTGCCAGGACGCAGCTGTGGGTCTTTTTGCCGACTTCCTTGATGGCACCCGTGACCTGGATGAGCTGGGCCCTAAAAGCTTGGCCAAGGGGTGTTACAAGGCTGAATTGTCCTTCAGGTGCTACAAGGTACCAGGTGAACGCAAGCACACGATTTTTCAAAGCAGCGCCCTAACACTTCGCTGGTCATGCCATTTATTGCAGGCATCCTTGCAATGTGTGGCAGCGAAACGATGAGCGATATTTGCGCGATTTGGTTTGGGGCGCATGTTTGGGGCGTACGCGAAAATTGGAAAAACATGGATTTTTGAAGTGACTTAGTCCTTGCAGGCATTCTGAGAAAAAGCCGGTCCAACAAAGAAAACAAAAGTCATAATTTCGTTGGTGTCACTACGCTGCTGAGATTTCGGACCTTACAGCAGTTGCAACACCGGCGATATATGTAGGCCAGCATGGATGTGCTGAGAAACGCATGCCTAGGCCAGCATGGATGCTCTGGGAAACAGGTGCAGCTGTAACACAAGCGTAGAAGGTCAGGGCTGGCATGGGTATTCTGGCAATGGACGTGCTTGAGCAATCGAACTCTAAGTGGAGAAGGTGTGGAAGCCGTCAAGCATTGTTTTCAGCAGCCCTGCCTACAAATGGCGGTCCCTGAATGGCATCCAAATTGCGCGCTTCTGGGGCTCTGCGAGGACATCCATTCGTGGACCACAGACGGTCACAAGATTATCCGGAGACCCGTATGCGTATTTGGCATCAACCGCCAGTCATTGTCTTCATGCTGTCTTCATGTCAGCCCCCGATGCCGTCCAGTAAACTTGATTTACCATGCTCTTGTTATCTCTTGTTTGTGTTGCCTTTCATCCTGAAGCCTGCGCCCAAGCTGAGTGCTCGGGCTGTCTTCGTCTGCAGTTGGCTTTGTTCAGTTCATCTGGCACTTTCCCAAAAAATCGGGTACCCCAATATCGACCCCAATCTGCTATAGTCCTTATTATAGGGACCCCCAAAATGGTAGTCCCAATTTTGGGAAACCCCCATCTAGGTAAACTGGTCCGAGCATCTACAAGTAGCATTCCCAAGTCTGAGTGCAGGTTTTGCAATTTGAGATGCAACAGTTCTGCAGCAGGGCTGATGTGACGAATACTTCGTTTCCTGCTAGCTGTGTTGACATGTGACACTTTACCAAAACAGGGGGACCCCGAAATAGACCCCAATCTATTATGATCCTTGTTATAGGGGGCCCCAAAAAGTACCCCTAAACCCCAAAGCCTCATCCCTAAACGGTATATAAGCCCTACAAATCCCTGTATGTCCCCTATAATCCCTTCAAAGGTCCCCTTAATTTTGGGAAGCCCCCCATGTTGTGACTTTGAGGCTATCGTTCTACCTGTACTGCTCAGCTTTGCTGGCTTCGAGTATACCCGAGGAATCCCAGGCCGGTTTCAGGTTCCATAATAGTAATGAGAGTAGTAATGATGGTAATAATAATAGTAGCAATAATAGTAATACTAGTAGTACTAAACGTAACAAGAGTGATAATAGTAGTAATAAGAATATTGGTAATGTGTAATAATATTGGAAAAGAAAATGGAAGCTACTATAGTATATTGGGGTATGTATTGGGGGCAATCGACCACGCACATGGATGTTGTGTGAGGCAAACCCTCCTCCCAAGCTTCCACCTGGCTTTGTCAGTTCCCCAGAATGTAACTGGAGTCAAGCGTCGAGTGGAGGTTCAAAGAGACAGTTCTTCCAAAGCCCAGGTGAGCAGGGCGCGCAGCGTCCGTCTGGCGGATCTGCTCTTCTCTGACATGCCAAAGGTGCCGAACAGATGTCTTGCCTTTGGACATTTGTGCGTACTGTAGTCTAGGATTGAGAGGAACCTGCAGTAGCAGCATGAGCCAAAATCTAAACTTCTTAACGATCTTAAACGGAGTTATATATTATATCTAGGGGACTTTTACAAGAATATTAAGGGGGATACAAGAAGTTTAGATTATAGCTCGCATGATCCTTTCAAATCTTTGAAGCCAAAATCTGGTGGCGAAGGCATTGTCGGTTGTACAGGAGGAGATCAACAGACTGGTCCCAACCTGAGCTTCGAAGAATTCTTGCACGCATTCAGACAGTTATTGTTACAGTTACTATTCCTACTTACTGTTACTGTTACTGTTACTATTGCTATTACTATTATACTATTACTACTACTACTATTATTATTATTATGACTAGTACTATTACTATTACTAATTATTACTATACTTATTACCACGACTTCATATACTAGCCAACGAAGGCACCAAGCTTCGCAACTGCGATGAGCTGCAATTTGTCCTTCGAGGAGCTTCGTGCGCGGGGTGGCCGTCCTCCGAAGTTAAAGGTTGGGATTTAGGGTTTAAGGCAGGGGAGTGGATAAAGGGATAATTATTGGGGTATATGTGGGTTTTTCTTGGTAAGCAGAACTGTTTCGAGACAGCAGTTCTGGTCACCTAGGATTGCTTGTTGGCACGGAGCCCTTACAGCTTCAAGCTTAGGGGTACTAGGAAGCATTAACACCCAAGCACGTAGATTCTAAATCTTCTGGTGAAGACTGTTGATGCGAAGAAGTCAAATGCTTCCCAAGGTTCTTAGGCGTCCAGAGTTGAATCATGTCGAAAGCAGTAGAAATGGTTCCGGCTGGGACTTCGAAATCGGTCCAGTGAAACTCTTGAGTGCATATGGCCCAGTTTCAATGGGTACCGGTAGCTAGTAGCGACCAGGGTCACTTTGAGATCTGACTTTGTTGGCCCACTTGGAACGTTCTTCTGAGCATAGGATGTGTTTCGAGCGCATGCAATTTGCGGATTCGGGATCTGGGCTTGGAAGTGTCACCATCTGAGATTCTCAGGAGCTCAGCCAAAGCGGAAGCTTTTATGGCAGCCCTGGTGGGATAGAAGCTGATAGTTTGCCACGGGCCCAGAATGTTCAGAGCATGGTATGTTTCTTGCTTCAATTTGGGAGTGTATTTCAGGCAAGAGCTTGGCAAGGAAAGGCAACTTGATCGGCTTGCCGTCAAGTTTTATGTCAACTGAGGTGCAGAGCTCTACTGGAAGGTTGGAGAGTGCCCACGTCTCAGAAGCAAAGGGGACACGAGAGAGGCCATTCAAAGTCTAGTCGCCACCATCTTGTGAGAAAGGCAGTAGACATGCTGCCATTTGCTTCCGCTGAAGGTGCAGCCTGCTGCTCAACAAGAGCGCCCCTCCATTCTTGTGGCCCAAACCTTGGAATCTCCAGACAGAGAATATAGGGATTATATTGGGATAATGGAAAAGAAAATGGAAACAACTATAGTATAATATGGTTATATAGGGGATATATTGGGATTATATTGGGATATTTGAAAGCTTCTCACGTCTACAGAGATCGGCCTCAAGGGACGTTTAATCTAGTCGATACGAGTGTGTGCGCTTCTGCAGTGAGGAAGCGGTACGCTGGACTCAAGCAACCAGAGTCCCACCAGAATCCTATCGAAGCACATCCGACACTTGAAGCGCTTGTTGACATGGCCTTTTAAAACTGAAGCGGGGCTCGGTTGCAGGTAGGCAACGAGTCGTGTCAAGGCGCATCAACGAAAATTTCCATGGAGGCAAGGTTTAGGACGGAAATCGGCCACACCATAGTCGAGTGCTTCTGAAACTTGATTGGCCAGAGGCCTTGGCGGTACAGAAACGTTGGTGTTTTCTAGGTCAAAAATAGCAGACAGCACTGTCTACATCACATCACAGGGGTGCTTCTGGGAGAGGAGCTCCACAAAAGCTGGTGTCTGTAGCAGTCTTTGGAGCTGAGGCAGACGGCAGTGCTGGCTTTTACGCAAGCGGACGTGCATTGTCGAGGTTGGCTTGACCCCCACGAGGCTGGGAACCCACCACTACTTAGACAGTATTAATGCTAGTAATATTTATAGTAATAGAAATAGTAGTAGTAATACTAGTAGTATGTGCCAAGCTCCCAGGTTCAGTATGCGGAGATGAATCCAGCGCTGGCCAAAACCAGTTCTTGGCTGAGAGCTGCGCAGTGATGCATGCGTGCCCCAACTTTCGAGAATACTGAAAACCCTAAACCGTAAAGTCCGAAACCCTCAAACCCGAAAAACTCCTAAACCCTAAAACCCTAAACTCTAGGGCGCTCTGCTGACCTCCCACTTGGAGATCAAACTTCGCCAGGGCCTAAGAGCGTTCTTTGCCTACATGCAAGAAGGGATCGCTGGCTACAACCCCTAGCTTTGCCCGGAATTCTTTGGAAACTGGCATGAGTGAGTACGTGCTCTTGAATATTGCAGAATTGGGTTTTAGTTCAGGTGGTGCGTTACAGCCTTTTCTTGTTTTGCCGTGGGGCAGCCGCGTACTCCTCCATCAAATCTGTTTTGTAGATCCCAGAGATATTTTTCATTCCAGGACAGCTGCTGTTCCAGGCACCAGTTTTTCGTTTCGAAGCTGGGCTAAGGCCGCAGCTTGAAGACTGGTTTCAAAGTGCCATCCCTGCAGAAAACAACACAGAAGTACTATCTACCTTGATAGGCCGCGATGAGGTGCGATGAGTGGTTGGTCAGCTGCGAATTATGGATCCGAATGGTGGAAAAGCAGATGTTATGAAGGCGCCTCATTATTGTAACTTTGTCAACCACAGCCAACCACTTGGTGTGGCTCAACGCTTACAGTATGCGGGCTCGGAGCATGGAAGTTTAGTGACGGGCTGCAATTTGAGGTTTCATTGCCCCAAAATGCTTCGCACTGCAACAGCATGCCAACAGAAATTGCCAGGAAGTTGTGGAACATGGAGTAACATGAAAGGTCACTCCTAGTATCCATAAGCCCTATAATAGTCCCCTATATAACCCCCTTTAAGGAGGTTAGACTATAGCCCATATAGGTCCACTCCCACAATCCCTCCAAGAATTCAGGGCTACACCCTAAACCCTAAACCCTAAACCCTAAACCCTAAACCCATTGTCTTCGTGAGGCTGGGAGCCTTTGTCTTCCGAGCGGTGCACAATCTCGGCTCCGATGCCGCTGCGAGCTCGGGCCAGGGGCAAGTTATGGGTTTCCAAAGGTTAGGGGTCCCTCCTTAGGGGCTTAGGGGTTTAGGGTTTAGGGGTTTAGGGGTTTAGGGGTTTAGGGGTTAAGGGGTTAAGGGGTTTAGGGTTTAGGGGTCCCTTCTTGGGGGCTCCGTGGTTTTACTGGCAGGCATTGGAGGTGACACGTGTAATGCAAAATGCACACAACGCGGTCTCGAAGACCTCCGCTGCCCGTTTGTACGTAATCGACTTCGTAAACTTCCTGAAGTGAGAAGAGATTATTAGTATTACTACTTTTGTTATTATTACTACTATTCATATTGCCTTTATTACTATTAGAACTACTCTTCTTATTACTCGTGTTACTATTGCTATTATGATTATTACCAACTCTTATTATTCTTATTATTCGTATTATTACTTTTATGATTATTACTCATGTTCACAATCTGGTGAGCCAAGGCTCCCCTGCAGGACGCGAATTCTGCCTTGTGGCACCCTGAGAGATGGCTTGAAGAAATCGTTCCTCACAGCTGCTGAGTGAAAGCAATAATAAGAGTAAATAAGAATAGTAATGAAAGCAGTAATAGGAATAGTAGTAAGGTCAATAATAGTAGTAATAATAGCAATAATATGTGCAATAGTAATAATAAGAATAATAACGGACGCAATAATAATACTACTAATGCTAATAATACTTTCAATATTAATAATCTTTTCATGCTGCAGCTCCAAGGGCCTCAGCCGAGCCCAAAGCAAGCCAGAAGCCCCCAGAGGCACAAGCAGCACAAGCGACGCAATCGGGCATGAAGCAGAAGTCCGTTAGGGCTTCATTCGTCTGCAGGTAAAAGCGAACCGCTGCTTTCAAGTGTGCTGGGTGGCTCAGATCTATGGTGCAACTTTGCATGCAAACCATTTTTGATGCTGTCCTGGCAGGCTCGGCAGCTTTTGGCTCTTTGGAACGCAGCCTCGGGGTGCCTGCCTGAAACGGGCTGCAGTGAATGGAGCTGTCGCAATGCTTCCTGCATGGGCTGCATGGGTTGCATCGCAGGTGTACCTTTCATGGCTGTTGCACAGCGATGAGCCACGAGATCGAGTGATGTAACCCGTGCTGCACAAAGTCTCAGGTGCATGCGTTCAACTCCAAACTTAAGAAACCAAATGTCTTCATGGACATTGAACCAGTATCAGTCACTGCGAGTCAGTTACGTGCTCCTTCAGCCACTGCAGTCACGAAACGGAGTGCTCAGCCTTCCTTTTGGTTGCCAGCTGCTATAGGTACCAAAGTGTGAAATCAAGGATCTTCGGCTACAGGCTCGGATCTGATGCTGTTTTGTTTGCTTTCGCAGTCGCTGAGCCTTCGTCGAAGGCGTGCGGACAGTCTACAGGACACTTGGCCCATGATCCACAACCTGCGGCCGGGTCACCCGCTTTTCTATGGCAATGCAAAGTGTCCGTTGAACCAGCCGAAGCAAGGTGCCTGTTGGTCCTCCTGCTGACACATCAATTTGACACACAGCTTGCTAGAGAAGAGGCAAGGTTTTTCGCTGTTTGGCTGTGCGGGCTTTCATATGACATGACAGGTATCCCCAGAGCATCTGGCCTGGGAACTGACGGCCCTCGCCTTGAAGCGATCAAAGACCACAGACATCACAGACAAGGGCGTGCGGAAGCGTATGGAAACGTCAGCTGCTTGCATCCATCAGGCGCTGTTACAGATCCTTCGCGAGAGCTGGAGGACTGACTTCATCTATTTGGGGGTTTACCAAAATTAGGGGTACCTTTTTGGGGGTCCCTATAATAAGGACTATAGTATTTTGGGGTCTACATTGGGGTCCCCTTATTTTGGGAAACTACCGCTTCTGTCGGCTTGTGAGCGTTTGGATATGGGTTCCTTTCAAGGACTGGAGCCAGCCGTGAGATAGTCGAGAGTGGGCCGGAGTTTGGGCCGGAGCTGGAAGAGGCTGCAGACCGGGGAAAGATGCACCAATACAACCCCAATAGAAACCCTATTATAATATGGGAATTATAGGGATTATGTAGGGTTTATATGGGAATTATAGGGAATATATAGGGTTGATATTGGGATAATGGAAAAGAAAAATGGAAACTACTATAATAGGGTATATATTAGGGTTATATTGGGGTTTATATTGGGATAATGGAAAAACAAAATGAAAACTACTAGAGTATATTGGGGTTTATATTGGGATAATGGAAAATGAAATGGACACTACTATAATAGGGTATATATTAGGGTTATATTAGGGTTATATTGGTGTTTGTATTGGGCTAATGGAAAAACAAAATGGAAACTACTAGAGTATATTGGGATCTATATTGGGATAATGGAAAATGAAATGGAAACTACTGTAGTATATTGGGGTTTATATAGGGATAATGGAAAAGAAATAGAAACTACTTTCTGTTTCTGCATAGCACGTCAAAGCACCACAACCTCCACAGCTCCGCAGGTCGGCGAGACCTATCGGGATCAAAAAGGTCCTGTGACTTTCAGCGACGCCAAGTGATGACGAGTCCTGACTTCCGGCTTGGCAAGATGAGACCTAGCTTATTTAGGGTTATATAGGGTTACATAGGGGATATAGAAGGTTGTATAGGGTTGCTTAGGGGTTATATAGGGGTTATATATGTCCTCTTTACTTGAGAGCCTTGTCTTGACCACCTCGCAAGCAAGGCGACAGGCAAATACGTTTCAAGTTTGCGTTTCACTTGTGGGTAAAGCTGCCGGTGCTTCTTCAAGACCGAAGCGTACAAGTCAAGACATTTCGCTGGCAGCCCAAGCTTCTCCAGACGCTTGTACAGATGGAATTTGGTAGGCATATGCCATTCTCACGCCTGTCATGAGGGATGTACACAGGAGCCGTGTGAATAGCTAAGAGTGTGCTGATGCTCGCAGATGCACGTTCCCATGCTCAAGCGCGGGGTACAGCTCCGTAACGAATCAAACAGTCTTCAGATGCGCCAAATCAGCTTCTATGGCTTGCTGTGAAGGCCGTTATGGTTATGGTTATGGCTCAAAGTCAGTGCTAAAACATCATCCCACCAGTACACAACAGTGCCTTTCTGTCGCTTGTGGATTGCTCCTTCATTGGTATCCATAATTCCTCACTACTTCTCACCCTCTCTTTCGACATGAGTCACTCACACTCTATGATCCCAAGACTTGTGGCAGCAAGGGACGATGTTGCGGTGCATGCCGCTTTCTTTCTTGCTGGGCACGGCGTGCTGCTTATCTGACCGAGCACGGGTGGCTGCCGCAATTGCAGACGTTGTGGATTTGAGGTGCAATATGCGCTGAGCAGGGAAGTGAGGTGGCTGGCTCTGTTGGCTTTCATGCCTGGGTTTCTATCAAGGGGACTGGCATGATGAGCTTCAGATTCCAGTCCATAGGGCATTATCGCATGCAAAGCCAGTTCCCTGCCCCACACCTTCTTTGTCCTTTGACTTGCTAGCAGTCCGTGCTCGATGCTCGGCTTTCGGAGTCCATGGAGCATCTCCAAACTTGATTTCGGCTCCTTCAGTAGTGCCTTTTCTGTTTGACAAGATCGAAGACACGTTTGCGCAGTTAAATAACATTCAGTCAATACCCTATAGTAGTTTCCATTTTCTTTTCCATTATCCCCATACAACCCCAATATACTATAGGGCCCTATAACCCCCATCCTAAGGGGTGGAGGTAACCAAACGGAACCTCTTGAATCATCCTGCAAGCTGCAGATTTCCAGCCCAGAGTTGTCAGGCTTAGACAGCCTCTGAGTTAGCAGATACACAGATTATGACGTGCGGCCGCTTGAGCATGCGCCTTCCAAAGTATGAAGGAGGCAGTCCCAGACTCAGAGCCTCAATCAGGATGTCTGGGTGGGGTTCTTCATGCCTGGAAGGCCTTGTGCCAACAGATTAACGGCACGGTTAATGACAGATGCCGGACTGCAGACGACAGACTGCTCACTTTGCCAGTCACTTCCAATGAGAAATTTGCAGGAGAGACCTCTGGGGGGCACATACTGCCCAGTCGCACAAAGGTCCCGCCCGCGCCTCTGTCACGAATCGGCTCGCGTGCCTTGCTGTCGGTCCAATGAACCTAGCTGTGATTATGTAGCGGTGATATAGGGATAATGGAAAATAAAATGGACACTACTATAATAGGGTAGATATCAGGGGAATATTAGGGTTATATTGGGGCTATATTGGGATAATGGAAAGGAAAATGGAAACTACTATAATAGGGTATATACTAGGGTTATATTGGGGTTATATTGGGATAATGGAAAAGAAAATGGAAACTACCATAATAGGGTAGATATTAGGGCTATAATAGGGCATATATTGGGGTGATATTGGGATAATGGAAAAGAAAATGGAAACTACTGTAATAGGGTATATATTGGGGTTATATTAGGGTTATATTGGGATAATGGAAAAGAAAATGGAAAGTACTATAATGGGTTATAGTGACATGGCTCAGGGCTTGCCTTACCTGCTGCACAGGCCGGTCGTGGTTTTGGAACTGTACAGATTTGTTTCTGTGCCTGGCTGGCTTGTAGGCGAACAGCTGCAGGATGTCAGGCCTTTGGAGTACGTCTTCAATCTTGTGCATATGAGCTGTAGTCTAAATTCCTTAAAGGGGGGTTATACAGGGGATTATATAGGGGGCTACTATAGGGGTCATTGAGTCATTCAGGGGGATACTAGGAGCTTAGGCAATGGCTCATCTGGATATTGAAAGACATGCACAATCTGGCGCAGGCTCGAACGAGGTCCGGACGAGGCCTTGGCGGAAAACTTCAAGTCAGATCAAGGCGCGAGCGAAGCCGCCAGCAAAAACAGCCTTGGCCCTAAACCCTTCACCCTAAACCCGCTTGGAGACAGGCGTAAAAACGAGCCACAAAACCAAACACCCTAAACCCTAAACCCTAAACAGGGATCGTGCTGCAATAGCATCCTAAGGACTCGTGCCTTGGAGAAAAGGTCACATAAAACAAAAAACAACTTCAAAGCTAAGCCAGCTTCTGCAGGCCTGGCCACGGACCAGCCCAGGCAGAAGACCACACATTGGGATAATGGAAAATAACATGGAAACTACCTACAATATAATAGGGTAGATAATATTGAGTTTTTTTTTTTTTGTGATAATGGAAAAGAAGATGGAAACTACTATAATAGGGTATATATTAGGGTATATATTGGGGTAGCATGTTTCGTTTCGGAACAGCGCGTCTTCCACGGAGCAAAGCAGGCTTGCGTCTGGATTGGAAGACGAAGCCCAGACCGCGCAGGCCAAAGCTGCAGACCCCTTTGTAAGCATTCAAAGTTGTTACCATCATGATGATCCAAAGCCTTCGACTTCGACTTCCTTTACCTGCAAGGCCTTGGGACTGCGAATGGCGCTTGTGGAGGCTGCTATTCCAGTTAGTGCATCTCATATCTCCAACCTTATGGAATCCAGGGTTTGAGGATTAACGTCTGAAGAGCGGCTCCTCAGCGTTCAAGCGATGTGAGGTTCAACAAGTTTGTCCGATATTTCAGCAAGAGCCCGACGACGATTTCCCGGCGCAGGCTTGGTCCATGTAAGTTGAGACTATGGTATCATATACCATAATATAATACTATACTGTACTGCAATATACCATAATATACTATCATATATTATAGTTCAAGTTTCTCATTGATTTTTCGCGGACCACAAGGCGGAAGAGCCTGTCTCTGAGGACGAGTGGGTGCCAAGGCCAAGAGCATCGATTGTTCAGGCTCCATGCAGCTAATCGCAGCTACCTTGGTGTCGAATTGAGATGGCTCTGTCCTGTAGGCTGCTCCGCGCAAAAACAGAAATTCAATCTCCACCAGGCAGCTTCCACCTATACTAAGAGTCCCATGATCATCTCGCCATATCTCCGCACTTCGTCTGAGGTCCTCCCCGCCACCGCGTGGACTCATTGCGCGAAAGCTTGGGGACCGGTGCGCGCCACAGGGTATGGCAAGGAAACAGCAACCCCGCATTCCCCACCGGCCCGCCACGCACGCCCGGGCTGTTCAGGTATGACTCCCGCTTCATCAACTGCACGCGAAAAGTGGTCACATCAAGGGCATGGGATGTGGCTTCCATGCCGTATGCCAAGTACGAGCAGCTTGAAGAAAGTGTCAGGAGTAGAGGCATGAGCAGTGCATGAGCGATGAGGGAATTTCCGAGCAGTGCTTGAGGCTGGTTGTGCTGTGCGCGCTCTTCCTGACAGACATCTATGGCGTGGCTCAGGAGCTGCGCGCAGACACGCAAAACATGTGATGTTTCAACATCGGAGATAGGACGGACTGTTCTATTTTATTCTTGCTGCAGATGGATTCAACTTTTTGTTTGATGTGACCCTTCCGGAAAATCTGAGCATGCCGAGCCATTTTTCTTATAGGAGTTGTTGAATGCAAGGGGCAATCGCCTGCGTGACGCAATCCTTTATAGTCTTTGTATTTGGTGACTGCGCAGGCTCCGGAGAACACGTCATTGGACATCTTGCTGACGGCCTGCCGTGCGTGTCGACAGGCATCTGACATATCCTTGACCTGCGCAGGGCTGCTTCTGCTTCTTTCTTGCCGAGCTGCTTGCCAACACGCTGACCATGGAGTACGGCACTGGTTTTCTCAATTTTGGGAAGTGTTGCTGCCTCCATGTGCTTGATGTCTGCTTGCAGGTCGTATCTCAACAGCTTTTTCTTCTGGATGGACATCATTGGTACCACGACACGATAACTTTCAGATTTTTATGGGCTGCATGCTGCTACCAAACCTGCCTTATGTGCTTTTCTAGATTCGAGAGCATGCCCTGGTCAGGCACCGCCTCAATTATCTTCGACATATCGATATTTCTGGGCAGGGATGTCACTCAGAGAGAGAGGCACCTCAGCTGGCGATATGTGAGCTATAGTCTAAACTCCTAAAAAGGGGTGTTATATGGAGGATTGAATAGGGGCCTGCTACAAGGGTTGTGAAGGGGGATACTAGGAGTTTAGACTGTAGCTCATGTGGAAGTCCACATTCGGGCATTAGTGAATCTGATAGGTCGACAGGGCAGTCTGTGGGAAGTGACAACGTCTGCGGCCAAGCTCGACAGACACCAAAGGGTTCTGATAACATTTACGGTGCCCATGGGCCTGATCGCTATCCATAGTAATGATCGTAGAGCACTCGCAGATTTTTCCTCTACGAATAGTAATAATAGAACACACTAGCAAGAACAACCTAATGTGTGCAATTCAATGCCACTTCGACTTCGGAGCTTTGTCATGGTCCCAAACATAAAGGGACTCTCCTGGGAACCCCAAATAGGGAACCCCAAGAATATAGTAGGTATATAATAGGAATATACATACCAAGGCCCTTATATTCCATTATATTCCTGCTATATTCTTGGGGTTCCCTATTTGGGGTTCCCAGTAGAGTCCCTTTAAAACAGGCGGTCTTTGCCCGCGCCTCGAGGGCGGCAAAACAAGCGGCTCGCGCCGGTCGAATGCACCGTCCTTGGGCTTTAGGGTTTAGGGTTTAGGGTTTAAAGTTTAGGGTATGCGTCGAAGGCGAAAAACATTTCTTCTGTGAACGTGAGGCCTATTGCATCACGGTTGGCTGTAATCAGCTCTATCAATCTAAGTAGTCTCGCGGATTTCCTGGCACTTACCTAATGGTAGTTTCCATTTTCTGTTCCATTATCTCAATAGAACACCAATGTAGCCCCAATATACTATAGTAGTTTCCATTTTCTTTTCCATTATCCCGATATAACACCAATATAGCCGCAATATACTATAACTATAATAGTTTCCGTTTTATTTTCCATTACCCCAACCCTAAACCCTATTTGTTCTTTCCTTTCTTCGCAGGCATCTTTCAGAGACCTTAGGTCGCGGCTGCTGAAGCTGCTTCGCTTCCTGCCATTCCTGCAGAACAAGGAGCAAAGTGGACAGCAGGCAAATAGGAATTATATTACATATTATACATATAGTAATATGTATACATTATATTATATATATTATATACTATAATACATATATATATATATAGTGGCTCAGATACAGTAACCTTGCACCAGAGCTGCAGAGCTCTCGTGAGACATACTTATATGACCAAAAGTCTAATTCTTAAAAGGGATGTTATATAGGGGTTTCTACAGGGAAGTATGATAGGGGTTATTAAGGGGGAGAGTGGGAGTTCAGACTATAGCTCATGTGGAGGTTGCAAACGCTGTCTCCAACAAGCTGACCGTGATGCTTGCGACAAGGGCCGGCTGCTCAGATTGCCCAACACTTCCCAATCATCCCCAATATAACCCCCGTCTAATCCGAACATAACCCCCATATAACCCCTATATAATCCCAATATAACCCCCATGTCACCGCAATGTAACCCGTGACGCATCACTGACGCAGACTGCCCGGTTTGCAGGTCGCTTTTCTATCTGTTTGTATTGTCGGGTGCTTGGAAGCTCCATGTGTTCCTTCTGATTCAGATGACGCCATGATTCGGAGTACGAGGTTATTCTCATACCTCTTTTCAGCACCTTCATGTACCCGGAGGCCGTCTGAAAGCCTCCTTGTAAGGGTCTAGATCTGGAGAGGTCGCACTTCTGGCAGAAGCACACTGTCAGGCAGAGGATTCCATGACTACCTGGGCAACCCTATTGTCTGGTGATGCCGGAAGCTTGAACAATCCATTCACCTAGGGCACATGCGTGGCTAGTGTTCCCATCAACGCCTGATTTTTTGGTGCAGGTTGGTGCATATTTCGCCAGCCCAAGTACTGGTGCTGCGAGCTGGACTGCTGTGATTTTGGGGTACCCTGCCCTGCCCGCGGCAGTTTTGAACGGCAGCAGGATCAATGAGCAGCTGCTGCAGTTCACAAGCTTCTACGTCAACTTGCCATATGGTGGAGACCTGAAGATGCGAGATGTGAACCCAGGTACGAATTAAATCTGCCGCCGAGGTCCCTTCGGGATTTGTGTTCGAGCCAGCACCTCTGATGGCTTTGACTGCTCAGCAGGCCTAGGCCCTAAATTCCCACTCTTGCTTGCCGTCAGTTGTTGAACTTTCTGTAGCCTGGAAGATCCTAGGAGGCTCCATCCCTGACCTTGTCTTCCAGCCCACGTTTTCCGAGCCCCAGCATCTTGGCAGAGAGTCTCTGGTGCCTTTGCTCTGGATGCCCGGCACTTGATGAGGCGTCAGTCCTCGGTGTTCGAAGTGCGGGGCCTGTCTGGTAATTTCACATTCCACCACAGACTGCTAACCCTCAACCCTACACCCTAAACCCTAAAAATCACCTAAACCCTAAACCCTACCCTTAACCCTAAAACTTTGTCAGTCAGTTTTGTGCTCCTGCACGCCTTTCAGCCTGGATCAGCCAGTTGGAAAAATGAGTTGCAAAAAAAAACTGTGTCAGGTGCAGTCCATCTACGTGATCCTCATGTTTAATCTCGGCGAGGTTAAACAGTGCCCTTCGCATGCCACTAAAGTCTAATGGGAACCTGCCAATGTTGAACGGTGATATTATCGGGATATAGGGCTTAGGAACTTGATTTAAGTCACTATATTAGGGTACAATACAGGGTTTCGGGTTTAGGGTTACTATATCATCCCCTATAATGGAGATTCAAATGGAAAAAGAACATGGAACATGAAACGGGAAAGGGTACCATATGGGGCTTATGATATAGGGATGGGGGTTATGTAGTAGTAATGGAAAAGAAAATGGAAGCTGCTGAAAATTAAACATAGGGATTATATAGGGTTATATAGGGATCATGGAAACGAAAATGACAAGAACATGAAAAGAACATGGAAGCTAGTATGTAGGGTTTAGGGTTATATAGGGGTTACAGAGGGAGATATAGGGCTATAGAGGGGTTATGTAGGGGCTATGTAGGGGTTATATAGGGTTCTACAGGGATGGGGTTATATAGGGTTATATTGGGATATACCGGGGTTATACAACCCTAAACCCTAAACCCTGAACCCTAAACCCTAAACCCTAAACCAAACTTCCCTGCAGGTATGAGGCTCTTTCAAATCTCTGCTGTATGATCGTTGTGCTTGTGGTGATGTTTGTCGGCTGCAGGATGCTCAGTGCGTTTGGCCGGCCATTTTCTTTTTCATTATCCATATATGAGCTACAGTCTAAACTCCTTAAAGGGGCTTATATAGGGGATTATATAGGGGATTACTATAGGGATTATTAGGGGGGATACTAGGAGTTTAGACTATAGCTCATATAACCCCGGAGTACTAGAACAGACTATCTAAACCTATATAATATAGTAGCTTCCATCTTTTTTCCCAATATTTCACTAATATACTATAACATACTATATAACAACTCCTATATACCCCCCATATAACCCTATAAAACCCCTATATCCCTATAATATCCCCCGTATAACCCTTATAAAACCCCATATACCCCCATTAATCTATATACCCAGTTGCAGGTCTGATGATGAGTTCAAGCGTCAACTCCGTGGTCCTGAAGCCGCCGGGTCCTTTGCGATTTGAGCCATACTCTAAACTCCTTAAAGGGGGTTATATAAGGGGTAACTCCTCAAAAGGGGTTATATAAGGGGTTCTGTAGGGGTTTGGGGTTTAGGTAAATTTCGGGGGTTATATAAGGGATCATATAGGGATCATAGGGTATATATTGGGGTTATATAGGGATACTGGAAAATGGAATGGAAACTACTCTGGTATTTTGGGGTTGTATAAGGGTTATACTGGGACTACTGTAGGGGTCATTAAGTGGGATATTTGGAGTTTAGACTAGGGTTCACTTGCTGAATGGTACTGAGAGGAGTTGAATGAAGCGTACTGACCAGGCTCCAGAGGGTGGTGAAAGTCTTGCGAGAACATTGCGCCCTGATCTGAGAGATGTTGTGCCTGAATGGCACCGCCCTGATGCTCTCATTTCGAATCAAACTGCAGTCGCAGATACAGCGAAGGATTAGTCCATGAAGGAAAAGTATTCATTTTTGTCTTTTCGCATTTTTTTGTTCTTGGCCTCTTGGCTTTCCCGCTTCTTGGTTTCTCGGCTTCTTGGCTTCGCTTCGCGGCTTCCCGACTTTCCAGCTTCTGGGCTTTCCGGCTTCTTGGCTTCCGGCTTCTTGGCTTTGCGGCTTCTAGGCTATTCTGCTTGTTCGCTCCACTTTCTGGCTTCTTGGCATCTACTTGGCTTCTGCCCACCCCCCTCCCCTTTTTAAAGAGATCCATGTTCTGTGTAAAAAATCATCCCCCCCCAAGATTTTTGAAAGCCATGTATGCTTATGGTAAACAACATGTCATCACCATGGTTGCAGTAGGGGAAGGCTGTGTGGATCATTTTGTTCCCACCCCCCAAGTTTTTGGCTTATATTAGGGTATAATATTGGGGTTATATTGGGATAATGGAAAATAAAATGGAAACTATAGGGATTATTGGGGCTATATAGGGACATGCGTGCGGTAGAAAATCATGTCATGACCATGTTTGCCGCAAGGGAGGGTAAGAGAGGATTATGCGGATTCTTACTGGTCATACTACCGTTATTATTCGTTCCTATCGTATCACTAGTATCATGTATTCTGATTTCTTTCCCAACTGTCATTACAAATATATAAAAATTATAGTAGTTTCCATTTTCTTTTCCATTGTCCCTATATAGCCCCAATAATCCCTATAGTTTCCATTTTATTTTCCATTATCCCAATATAACCCCAATATTATACCCTAATATAAGCCTAATATAACCCTAATATATATCCTAATATATACCCTATTTTAGTACTTTCCATTTTCTTTTCCATTATCCCAATATCACCCCAATATTATACCCTAATATAACCCTAATATAACTCTAATATATACTCTAATATATACCCTATTTTAGTAGTTTCCTTTTACTTTTCCATTATCCCAATATAAACCCCAATATTATACCCTATATCGAGATTGAGCTCTTGGGCGATGAGCTTTTTCACATTTTGACACTGAATTAATGGGCTTAGGGTTTAGGGTTTAGGGCGTCCTCAAATTTGGGCTCAAAACTGAGCATTCCCATGTAGCCTTCTCACATTTTGACACCAAGTCGAGCTCCGGCGTAGAGCGTCCTCAAATCTCGGCTCAAAATTGAGTTTTTGCGTTGAGCGTTATTTTGGCTTACGAAACACTCAGGACACACCGAAAACAAAAAAAATGCACAAAAAAGAAAACAAAAGATATTTAATTTGATTTTTCACACGTCCAATAATCCCAGGCTGAGATCATGAAGATGGCTTTCCAGATCCGAGAGAAGACTGACAACGACAGCAAGGAGAGGGCCAAATGAATGGAAGAGCTCAGCAGTATTTGTGTGGGTCATTACCAAAATAATAGCTCTCGTTTTCGTTTCCATTATCCCTAAATAACCCCGATATACCATATAAACCCCCAATATACTATGTAGTAGTTTCAGTTTTCTTTTCCATTGTCCCTATGTAGAACTACCGATAGACGATCCAGCGCCTGGCCGAGCCTTCCAGGGCTTGTACGCGAATCTCTCAAGGAGGTTGAGATCGCTTATTGTTGGGATATAGGGGTTATTTAGGGATTGGAAAAGAACATGGAAACTACTATAATGGGTTTTATAGGGATCGTAGGATCGTAGGGTGTATATTGGGGTAACATTGGGATAATGGAAAAGAAAATGGAAGCTATTGGGGTTATATATGGATTATATTATATAGGTGTATATAATATATTATGGTAGAAGGACCTCTGAGCCAGGTTGCCAGCAGATGCTTGTGTTCTTGTAGTTACGATGGCCTGCAGTATGGCTTTTTCCAAAAATAGGGGAACCCAATATAGACCTCAAAATGCAGTTTTCCTTCTTATGGAGACCTCCAGAAAGGTACCCCTAATTTTGGGAAACCCCCATATGATTGAAAGAGGATTTCAGCAAATTTTGGCGCTGGCAGATTGGATTACCAACTGCGGTGCGGTTTGTATTTATGTTCTGGAGACAGGGACTTTTGACTGCCCAAGGGTTTAGTAAATGTTTGGTCAACATCAAGAGTTGGGATCGAGATGCCTGCTATGATGACGAGGCACACTGCAATCCTGGCCGTAGTTGTGGCCGATGGTGAACATGTCAAGGGATTGGTAGAAACGGAACTAACGCCCACGGAATCTTGAGGCATTATTGTTCTGCGTGCAGGAGTTTAGTCGCAACGCACCGACAGAAGCGGATGCAGAGGATGGTTCGGCAGAAGCACTTTCTTTACCTCACACAGCTACGTCTTCACATTGCTTGAAGTAAACCGAGCGCATGGAGAAAGCTGCTTTTGATGAACATCCAGCATGTTTCGTGTTCCATGACAGGAAAGTGAGTTGGACCTCCTGCAGAAGGCCTGAGCTTACACTCAAAGTCTGCAAGTGATTTGACAGAGTGGTATTGCCACTGGGAAGTACTGCAAAGGTTCTGACGAAGATTGTCAACATCTGCGAGGTTGTCATTCCGACTCGAAGACGGGCATCCAACCAGGAAGCATTTTTGTGCAAATACCTGATGCAGTGGTGGTCGCTAAGCCTGGTGGATGGGCGCAGTTCTGCTGGCTGCCTTTCAGGAAGAGTTCGTTTTCTTGGTTGACTACGGTGCAGAAAGTCCGCACCAAAGCTGCTGATGAGGTGGCATAGTTCTTTCTGGCTTTGGTCTCCGAGGTCGTGCCGCTGGCCATGTCGCTGCACCCATTATGTCGAAGCCTTGACTTACTCGAGACTGGCGATATTTGGTTAAAGAGACTTTTGTCGAGAGGTTTTTGGGTTTTGCGTCTCGCCTTTGCTTTTGACTGATGACTTTGCTTTCTGCTTTTTCCTGCTGCTTTCTGCCTTCCACGTTTGGCCTCCGCTTTCTGCTTCTGCTTTTTCCTGCCCCCGGCTCTGTGCTTTGTGCTTCCTGCTCCTTGCTTTCTGCTGCTTGCTCTCTGCTTCTAGCTTCCTGCTTGTGCTTTCTGTTTTGTTGGCCGTTTCTTGCTATGGGCGTTTAATCTGCACTTGCCATATTTGCATATATTTACGTAGATTTACGATAAATACTACGATAAGTAGTGGTGCAAAGAATACTGTACCGTTAGTGTTCCAAAGCGGGAAGGTGCGGGGTCTGTATTTTGAAAAACCCACAAGCTTCGGGATTTAGCTGGTTATTCGGGCCTTACTTATGCGTGATTCACTTCAAAGTGCGATCGTTGTTGCCGTGCTTCCCACTTGTTTTCATATGGTCAATCACGGTAAGGTTATCATAGCTCTTTGGGTGTCTTGGGGACACATTTTTTTATCCACATGCAGGATGTCTATAACTAAGTAAACCGTGCACTAGACACCGGATTATATTTAGGATAGTTGTTTAGGCAAGGGTGCACAAGATGTTAAGTGCGATATTCGAGCTTACCATAAGGCATGGAATTCGGCAAGGAAATTACGGGTCCTGGCCGTCTCATGTTCAGAGTCTGCTGTCAGAAAAGCTTATAATGAATGCAGGACCCCAACTTCCTGCATTCGAACTTGCTAAAACTTGCTGAAATTGGGGTGATACCCAAATTCGCGACGTCTAAGATTCCAACATTATCATATGGGAAAAGAATGAACCGAGCTCTTTTGCTTCTTATGAAGGGTATGGTGTCCTCTCATATTGTCATATATTGTCATTAAGAAGTTGAAATGCTCCGTTTCTTTTTTGAGTGCTTAAGGAAGCTGTCTTTCCCTACCAAATGGATGGAACCTCTCGCATTTTTTGATTAAGAGGTTTGGAACCAGATGGCAAGAAGTCATTATCTTTACGCTTATCCAGGAAACGTATTGCGCCATCGGCATTGTTGCAACTTGTTTGCCATACTTGCGTTGCATCTCCTGTGTTACAGTGCCGGCTTTCACCTTACACAACAGCAGCGCCAAGAAGTCATCAAACGACTTGCCGCCGAGTAGGGGTATTACAGGGAAAGACTAGGTCTTGGGAACAGCGTAGAAGACATCCGCCGACAACTAACCCTGATTCCTGTAATCAATGGTGGCGTGGGAGTCCGTATCAGAATCTCGCGCAGCAGGTGCCTCCGAAGTCTCAGGAGAGGGTTCGGGAGTCTGAGGTATGAGGGTTAGCCGTAGTCTCAACTCCTTAAAGGGAATGATATAGGGATTATATAGGGGAGAATTATAGGGGATATTAAAGGGGACACTAGGAGTCAAATTAGTGTAAACTATGGCTCATATGGGAAGTCTCCCTCTCTGTTACACGAATTTGCGGTCTGCTCTCGCCCGAAGGGCGTCGAATCAGGATGCGGAGCATCATCATGCCAATGACATATTTTGAAACTATTACCATTTCTATTAGGATTACTATTACGATTGCCACTATTATTTGGTTGGAAACTATACATTTAACTACGGCTATAGCCAAGAAACTTAACGCTTTTCAGATGAGAGGCATCCGAAAGATCTTAAACAAAGCTCCCCTTTCATAGACCACGCAAACACCAACCGCAAGCTTCTTGAAGAAGCGACAGCAATTGCCTTTCCAAGCCCGGGGGACAACAGGAAAATCACATTATTTAGCCAATTTCATGATGCC
>CAJNIZ010042236.1:10737-22272 GCA_905231905.1 Symbiodinium pilosum | reverse complement strand
AGACACCGGCACAAGATAGTATGATTTACGCCGCCAGTATGTTGAGACCGAAACAATTTTAAAGCGTCTCTTAGGGTAAGCCTCCTGTTTTGCTGCGCCGACGCTGCGTAATGCATTGACAGACAGTCAATTCGCAGTATGGCAAGGGAAGAATTTTTATTCGTCTTGGGAATGGGAGGAATTTTGTTATCCTCCTTGGCCGGCAGGGCGGGCCAGGAAAACTAATCACTGGACCCGCTGTATAGCAGAATTGTGCAAGTAAACAGGGTCCATACCACGACGCTTGAAGGTGACAAGGGCTAGCTAAAAGTCTTGACTGCTTGCGGAATGCTGGGATAGGGTGCCCAGACATGGACTTACTCTAAAGCCTTAAATGTGTTCCTGGCTGCTCACCAGTACAGCCAGGCCTTCACAAAAAGATGCACAGAGTGTTTTACCCTTTTGAACTGTTTGATGATGTGAAATCCATGCATTCGCAAGTGCGAATTCATCGCGACACACGGTGTTTCGTGGGGCTGAGACGCATGAAATCAATCTGCAGCAGAAAAAGAGAGAACCCTTGACTTATTACTTCCATAATCACGTTGAAAGTAGCGCGTGCGGAGAGGCGAACGCAGAGGCCCATGAGATCTTTAGATGATATGCCGTCATGTTTTTGATCCGCTTGCGTTTCGAGAGCGTGGCGGTGGGATGTGTGGGGCGGAAGGGGTGGGCAACTCTTTGCAACATAAACCCTAGGCCCTAAGCCGCCCCCATGTGTTTGTAAATGCCGGTGCTGTGTATAAGCACCCCTTGAAAGAGGCTGCGAAGGAATCGGGGCTGTAAGGGTTACACAGGGTTACCATGCCTCCGCTATTCAACATAGCTCCAAGACTTACCCGCCTGCATTTGTTATGAATACCGGTGCCGTTTGTGAACACCATTGTTGCTAATACATATCAGTATAAACAGGCTCCCAAAGAATCACTGTGAGGAGTAGGTGTTGTTAGGGTTGCCATATCCATTCTAAACGAAATATCTGTTGCAATGGGCTTTGAAAACCACACGCCCAACGGCGTCAACTTCTCGATAATCATTGCGTTTTGTACCTACATTGACATGTGTCATTGCCATTGCTTGCTTGCTTGCTTGTTTGTTTGTTTGTTTGTTTTTTGTTTGTCTCTTCTTCCAGTTCTTGCCATTGTTACGTTTCACTGCTCTTACCGAGTTTTCCAGATTCAAGCAACACATACGAAAGCATTTTTTTTCATATTGGCGCTGTGCTGCTTCCACTGTACATACTATTGATATTGCCTTGTCGAGCATCAGACTGCTCGAGCATCCAAGCCCATGACGAGCTGTACAAGGAAGTGAGCAGATATGAGCTTGCTTTCTCTCTGGCAGATTTTCTAGATCTGCTTCCCAAGCGAAAACACGTTGTTGGTTACTATTTTCTTTATCCGCAGCTGTGACTACTAAGTACTCTACCAGCTGTCAGCAAGTGCCCCAAATGCTACGTATGCCATGCTTTCGGCCTTGTGCTCTAGCCAGCGGATTTTGGGGTCGCGTTTACATACCGACTGAGTGTTGTCCAGATTGAGGCTATGAATGTGACTTTTGGTGCCAACTCCTTATGAGTATTTGCATACTTGTATAATTTGGATTAGCTGCTGTAAAGTAGAGTACTTGTGGTTTCAGGAAGCCCAGTAATGTGGGCTTTGCCGAGAAAACTCACCAAAACGCAACAAAAAATGAAAACACAAGACACATGGAAAAAGCACAAATTCATTCTGGGTCCCTTGCGGCTTCTGCACTTCGGCAAACGTGCTCAAGGAGCTTTATGGGCAGCGTGGGTTGCGTACTGAGGCGCCTTGAGGTCGCCGACCAGGTCGAAGACACATCGCAGCTGACCAAGCTGTTAAGCCAAGTGTTGGCCACGGAAAGAGACACCTTCAGCGTCTTTTGCTGCAGGGCTGGGGTCAATGAAGACATGAAGCAAATGTTGGACAACAGATTACTGAATGTCTTCCAGGCTCTCTCACTGTTTTTGTGCATGGTTGGTTTGGCAAGACTTTCATATGTAGTTTCCCAAAATAGGAGAACCCCATATAGACCCCAATATACTATAGTCCTTATTATGGGGATCCCCAAAATGGTACCCCTAATTTTGGGAAACCCTCATATGCATGTCCATGCGGGCCAGGTGCCGCCAGAGCAGCAGCGGAGATTGGCCTTTCACCTCATGGCCAACACACGCAGCTGCCGAAGATGGGTGAGGAGCATTCATGTTTTCTGTTTTAGGCCACTCCACTACTTGCAATGATGAAGTTGCAGGAGGCAAGCCTTGTCAGAGAAGCTAATCAACTTCATTGCTGCAATACAGAGCAGAGCCCTGAGTCTTCTTCAAGGTCATATGAGGGACTTGCAGACTTGCCAGTAGCTGTAGCTGCGAGGCAGGTATTTGAGCAATCCATTTCACAACTTCTCGCATGGGCGGTGGCCCAAGCAGCAGTTGCTTGCATCCAGCGCTGTTTTGCAACGTAGTCCGAACAAGACTTGGGCATGTTGAGGCTTGATGTCCTCTCTGAAGCTCGGTTGTACCTACACAGCATCAAGTCCTACACGCTCCTGTCAGAGGCATGGCAGCTGCACTGTCGCAGGTTTCTAGGGTTGGGGAGGCAGTCGTCGAGCTTGCCAGGTCACAGTTTTCTGGTTTTTGATTGCAGCCTTGGGCCACGACGTCGGCCACCTGGGCGTCAACAATCAGTTCCTTGTCCTGGCCCAAGATGAGCATGCGAACTCTGTGGCATTCAGTGCTGGGGGGTCACTGGTGACAGGTGGAAACCTCGCATGCGTTGGCGTTAAGGCTGCGTGGTGTCAGCTACGGCACCTGTTTAGCTTCAAGCTTGCTTCGGGTCGGCAAGGTATAACGATAAGTCAGTCCTGGAGAACCTGCACTGCAAGCTGCTTTTCGAGGCAAGGGAAGCTGATTTATGGTACCCAAAATTACCCCAATAATGGAGAATCAAATGGAAAAGAAAATGGAAAATGAAATGGAAGCTGGGATCATATAGGGGTTATATTTAATGTTGAGCTCAGCTGCTTCAAGCCATTGTCATAAAGGTCCTCAGCGATGCCAAGACGAACGTGCTGGAGGTACTTACCACCAATCAAGCAGCTTGTGGCAAAAAAGCTGTGAGATGTATATAACCCCAGTATACACCTTATTATGATATAATAGTGTCCATTTTTTTCCATTATCCCTATATAGCCCCAATAATGTACCCCATATTCTATCGGGGGACTATACCCTAAACCCCAAACCTATATGCTCAACCCATTATAGTATTTTCCATTTTCTTTTCTAGTATCCTTATTTTCTATCTAGTTAAGGGAGATTATATGCTCAACTGGATTACTGCATGGAGGTCTTAGACAAGGCCGACTACAAGTTGGCCAGATCAGGGATGGCTGGCACCCGAGACTGAGATCTGGTTGACTATTGGAGATATATAGGATTAATGGAGAAGAAAATGGAAACGACTAAACTAGGGTATATAATATATTCGGGTTCTAATAGGAATAGGGTATGTATTGGAGTTATATAGGGATGTTGGAAAAGAACATGGAAACTACCACGGTGTATAGGGGTTATATGGGGGATAGATAGGGATAATGGAAAAGAAAATGGAAACTACTATAATAGGTCGAGCATATGGCGTTTAGGGTTTAGGGTATAGTCCCCCTCAAATAGATAAAACATGGGGTATATCATTATTGGGGTTGTATAGGCATAATGGAAAAGAAGCTGGAAACTACTGTAATAATCGTATAATAGGATATACAACATCAGTTTTCAACTTGTCAAAGGTGGAAGTCATCCTGGGCACGGACATGGTCCGCCACAACGAGGACATCAAGGCGAGAGAAGGTTTTTCAAACAAAAGTCACAGTTGGTGTCTTTGCTGCGAGGCCTTGTCGATCGTGTATGCCATGCATCAGGAGGCCCTGGAGTTCCAGTAATTATGCGGAATTGGCAGCTCGACCGTATGAGAGAGAGCGAGCGAGAGAGAGAGAGTGCAAACGCCCGAAGAAGACCATCGTCAAGGGTGAGCAGCCTCTCAGCCTATTGTAATATATCCCCAATATAACCCCAGTATACACACCCTATTATAATATAGTAGTTTCCATTTTCTTTTCCATTATCCCAATATAACCCCAATTAAGGTCATCATGTGCAATCACTTTACCATGTTAATTTAAGCGGGGCAAAACGGGTGAGAAGCGAATCGATGCCCGTGCACTGCGGAAGGTTTTCGAAGCAGCTGCAGAAGATCCGAGCCAGCGTGAGACTGATCTTGGAAGCCATGCGGTCCCATTGCAAGACATCTCGTTGTGTGTGATCTTCCTTTTTTTGCATCTTGTTTGACGACGCCGACTGCAGCAGAGCAGCGCTGAGGCTGAGCCAGGCTTTGCAGGAGGATACCAAGAGCCGCCTCAAGGCGCACATCTCATGTGGATGCTGATGAGACAGACAGCTCTTTGTAAGGCCAGTTTGCTTCTGTTTCAATTGCACCAGCCTTGACCACCCACAGCTGGACAGCATACAATAGCATTGGATTAAAGTTGCCGCCGCAATCCCACCCAAAAGCTGTGTCGTTTTGTACTTTGGCTAGAAGGTTAGGCGGTCCTCGGCCACAATAGGAGATCCAAAGGAGACAAGCGATACAACTCTGTACCTGGGTGCATCACACTATCCGTTCCTGTGATCAAGCAGAGGACAAGAAAGGTTGCGAGGAAACAGGAAGGGAGCGGATGGGGACAGGACTCGAAAATGGACAATTCGAAGGTGTCACGCCATAAGGAAGACGAGACCGGATATGATGAAACAAGACGAGAGACTAGAGGAGACAGTGAAGGGAGATGATGGGCAATTGTAAATCACAATTCTGCAACAGGTGTGTCGTGAGAAAGGGGCCCAGACAAGAATAGAATGGAGAGAAGACTCGCACCTCGGCACCCGGCATTGAGTTGGTGATCTGAAGCTCGGAGGCAAGAAGGGAGGAAACAGACTAGAACGGAAGTTGGGAAGGGGGAAATGTCGGAATCCGGCCCATTGCCTCATCATTCGATTCAGTTTATCGTGGCTACCATTCTAACCCATCCTGCATTTTTTGGGAGAATGGTCGTTGTATCAATTGCGTCAGTGCTATCTGATTGCAAGTGATGCTCTTGCACAACAAGTAACTGTGACGCAGGTCTTATCATCTTTGTGGTTGCCTCAGTCTGTACAGAATTCCCTTTGTAGAAGAAGGGAGTGTCACGTGACCGGCCAGGCTTCACACTGCAGATGTTTCCAATCCGATGAAGCCTTGGGTAGTTACCTTGGTGATGCTCCGTACACCACTTGCAAGCAGACTTCAGCTCTGTATAGGCGATCTGCGAGCCCTTGGCAGACCTGTGCTTGGAAGAGTTCTTCGCGCAGGGCGACAAAGAGAAGGTTGGGGTGACTATCAATCCGTGCTTCCGTTTTGGGAATCCTATTCAGTGCATCTCCGGCCCGGACCCTCATGTAAAGATTATGACGCGGGGCGTGGTGTAGTTTTGATATGGCTTGAATTCCCTGAGCGACCGCAGGGTGTTGTGCTGGTTGAAGGCCGGCCAAAGTTGGCAGGTGTGGATGGCCGATACCATGCCGATACCACCGCAAAATCAGCTCAACACCACACAGAGTACCTAAGTATACTCCAGAAAATGCGAACGTCCAGAACATGAGGCTGCCTAAACAGGCTAAAACCCGATACCCAACCGATACCTCAAACCCGCTTGCAGACGGTCTTGGGCTTTCTGCCTCTTTGCATGTAATCTAGGAAAATGGCCGCCGTGGTGGACAGCCTTTGAGAAAGATATGCGTGAAGAGGGTTGTGCAATTGTGGACAGTTTTCGCACAGATTACCAGCTCGGAGGATCCACAATATTTGTGTTCGCAAATTGAAGAAGAGACAAGGGGCTCAGAATGCGGGGTTCATTGTTTTGGGCCGGTGTAGCAGCAACGAAGGCGCGCTGTAGAAAATGGGAAGTAGCAGGTTCTTGTACGGAATTGGCGAGAAAAGGGGCTTTCTTGGAGTTAGCAAGGCGAATACAAGCTTCAGCAAGCACGCCCCTTGTCTAGACGAAGGCGGCCCCACCCAAATCTGATGATCAAGGCTTGGGTAAGGACCTTTAGAATGGGGTTTTGTAATATTATTCTGACTGTTATTACTGCTATCATTACGATTACTAACTACTATCACTGTATTATTGTTTTTAATATTACTACTAGTTTTATTAAGTAGTACTATTAATTACTACTATTAGTATTAATCATTACTATTGGGCTCTCTGACCCTTTGCGCAGGAGCTTGGCATCCCGGTGCAGATGCTCAATGACAGAGACAAGGTGAACCGGCCAAACTCCCAGGCCCAGATGGCTGGAAGAAGCACAGTCCATCATGATAGTAAGAATAACAGCAATGATAGCAGTCAGAATATGGGTAATGATAATAAGAGTATGTATAAGAATCGTGATACCTGTAATAATTATTGCTTGTTGTAATACTAGTAGTAGCAATTAACAATGATAGCAGAAACCAATAATAATAGTAGTAATAGTATTACTTTTATTATGAGTAGTATCACCCTAGTAAAAGTAGTAATCATAGCAATAATAACAGTCCAAGGACACCTGGATGCAGAAACCTTGCAGCCAGGTTGGCTTCATTGAGTTCGTGATTGCACCGTTGGCAGAGCAATTGGTCAGCCTCTGAGCGGTTAAAGACAACTTGTTAAGGTAATTTCCCTTAAACAGGGGGAGCCCAAATGTAGACCCCCAAAATACTGTAATCCTTATGATGGAGACCCCCAGAAAACTATCGCTAATTTTGGGAAATTCCCATTTTCTCTGCCTGCATTATAGTTGTATTGTGGGCTGCTTCAATTGTGCAGGAGTCAAGTCTGTGAAGCAGAAACCCTGGAGTGCTGAGGCGCTGATATTTCCCGCGCTGGCTTTCCTGCCGGCTAACCTCAGCCAGGGCCCAAAATGCTCCCATTTGTTTGGGTCGTGTTCTGAACCATGCTGAGCCAGGCGCGAACACGCAACACTGGGCTGAGATTTGGAAGCAGACGCCGCCGGCCAGGCTGTTCATGCTCTTGATGCATTGCGGCGTGCCGTTTTGGAAGAGTTTCTTAGACGCTTACGTGTGGCACGCTCAGGTCGAGTGCATCGGCGGAAGAGCTTGAGAAGTTTGACGCGCGGATCTCCAAAGCTATTTGCCCAGCTGTGATTGCTTGAAGCTGCCGGCAGCCCCAGAACCGGCTTGCCGAAAGGTCACTGGCCGCTTCAAAGTGTTGGACTTGGACACGTGGCTGGCTCCATGCTGGCGGTCCATTGCTCGTACTCCAAAGTCTTTGCATCAGAGCTGTCTCAAGGCCTTCAACCAGAGGCGGGAGGTAAACACGAGGCAGTCCATATCGGCATCTGCCTGAGATGCCTTTGTAATCATTGCTTGCTTTTAATTTGCCTTTAGGCTGATGTTGCTGTTCCCCAGGCACAGAGCGAGGTCTCCACGTGAATGTTTCTTCGCATATCGATGAACATTTGAGTGAGTTCCTTCAAGAGGCAGCTCACTCCAGGCTCGCCAGTGCCGAAGGCACTGGTGTGCGCAAACAGGTTTCACGAGTTTCAGAGTGCTCTGACGTGATGGCGAGCAGACACAGCTCAAGTAAGCACAGGGCACAAGGATCACTCGCAACTCAAGACATCAAGGCCTGGCCTAGCAAGGCCTATCATGGCCAGGACGTGGGCTGCTAGGATACCTCCTTCGGCCTGGATCGCTCGCATTGTTAAAAAATCATTGCGGGAATATGGGTTAGTATTGGGATAATGGGGAATCAATGGAAAAGAACATGGAAAATCCAACGTCAACGGGCTCTATATAAACGGGTCGAATACTTCGGCACTTTGAGCATGTTATGGTGGATATGGGCCAATGCGATCGCACGTTCAACAGACACATGATATAACCCTATATAATCCCAGTATAATCCCAACATAACCCCAATATAGCCCCAATTAACCCAATATAACCCCAATATACCCCCATGCAAGGTACCCTGAGGGCGTGAAACCTGGGGACCAGATTTCTGGATCCGAACGGCTCTAAGACATCCATGCTTCACCTCACCTAGTAATAAAATACTATAATAGTATACTATTATATACTATAATATAAGAGAATATTGGGTTTATGTAGGGACAATGGAAAACAAAATGGAAACTACTATAATCTTGTTTGCTCAGATCATGATTAATGAGCCCCCTCCCCTTAATAGGGAGTATAATAGGGATCCTAATGCTAAGGCCCATTAAAAGGAGGGGGTTTTATTAAACAGGGGTCTACATCATTGCCTGGTCTCCTGCGGCTCATGTTGCACCAAGGAAGGCGAGTACTTCAGGCCAGAGTCTTCCACGATTCCAAAGTCTTGACACGAAGTGCGTCCGCTTCAGGTACAAGCACGTCTTTGTAAAGCCCCCTGATGATGAGGACGTTTGCTTTCTTGCAATAGCTTGTTGAAAGGGTAAAGATGGCGAGATGAAAGACAGGTCTTGCACGGAAAAGTCGCGACACAGAAAACATTCCACGATGCTTCACAATGATTTTCTGACTGAGCCTGACAGCTCAAGCTACCTTCGCAGGATCGAATGGAATCGCTGCAGGTGGCTGCAGACATCAAATGCGCGGCCTGTGAGGCAAGCAGCCCAGTCGATATTGGAAGGAGGGATCCGACCAGATCAGCTGCTTTCTGAAGTTCTGCCCTGCTCTCCGAAGCCCTGTCTTTCGAATGGCAAGGAAGTTCTTGAGCTGTGATAGCTATGATCCTGTAGTGCTCTCGGTCCTCGTCTCCCTCTGTCTTTCTCATGGGCTGTTACTGCATCTGTGCGTTGCCTGTACGGAGTTGGCTATGTCTAGCAAAAGTCATGTCAGCCCGGGTATGTGTATTCAGTCGTGATGTTGGTGGCAGATTCTTCTCCAAAGTCTGCTCCAACGGGCCGAGTCCATGACGGAGGCAAAATCCGCACTCGGGGAGACGAGGAAGTAAAGTAAATGTTGCGATCCGCTTCGACTCAGAGGCAGAGCCGGTTGCAGATATCGGAATTGCCAATTCGAGGACCATATCATGGACCAGTTCGATGGTGAGCTTACAGAGCCTGTCGCGAGGACCTCAGCATGTTGCGAGTTCTTGCAACGACCTTCTCGAAGCCGCTGGCTGCAAGCGTGCAGGAGTTGACGGACAATCCACAGGACTGCAGTCATGTCTGATAATGCAGACAAGCTCTTTGGCCTGCTTCTGATTCGACAGGAGAGCACTTGCGTTGTGTGAGTCCTTCAGGTCTTGACACGGCAGCATTGCTCCACACTTCCGCAGCTATTGTGGCTCGCTTGGCAGAATACAAAGGTCCCAATGGCGAACCACTCGGCATTGCTCTCCACTGCAAAGTCTCAATCGTGAAGTCGCGCAGCCTAATGAGTCAGCTTCAAGAGCAAATGGGCGATGCAATGGTGTGGTTCCCAGCCAGGCCGGCCTCTTGCTTCGCAGGGCGCGCCTTGCATGAAACTCGAACACGTTGCTGTGAGGCGTAGCTCCAAATGTGACCGGAACGCTGGGTGGGACACTGATTAGCTTCCGTGGTGAATATAGCCAGTCCAGCGTGAATGCGTCACAGAGGCAAAGCACTCCGATGTCCAAGCTGAGGTTTAGGGTTGCCGAGTCGGACAATACTTGCCTGCAGCTTAGCATGGGGCTTGCTGGCTCTTGTTCGTCCCATTGGTCATCATTGATCTGCAGGTCACATTGGTTCTGCAGCTTGGGGATCTGCCACTCTATCGCAGCTGGAGATGCCACGCCAGGTGGGCTCAGTGTTGCTCAGCCTGGCTTAGCTTGGTGTGCTTGGTGCCTGTTCTGAAAAGCAGCGCTCTGACAGAGGCGGCTGAAGTCACCTTTTGTGGCGGTTAGCCTGGAGCCCGATATGGCAGTTTCCCAAAATAGTGGGAACCCATTTTAGACCCAAAAATGCTATAGTCCTTATTATGGGGACCCCCAGAATGGTACCCCTAATTTTGGGAAACCTGCAAACATGAATTACAAGACCATTGCCGTCTTCTGTCCCGGATCCTTGGAGGTGGACACGAAGCGACATACGCTGGCCTTTGTGAGGCACAGACATTCTGCCCTCATATGAGCTACAGTCTAAACTCCTAGAATCCCCCTCATAAACCCTACAATATTCCCCCATATAATTCCCTACATTACCGCCTTTAAGGAGTTTAGACTATAGCTCATATGCCTTTTGGTTTGCGGATGGCTTACTGCAGAGGACCTTCAACCTGGCGAACTGGCTGCTTTGACAGGTAGCTTTGGTCTGACAGATGATCCAAGGATTATATTAGGGGTATATAGGGGTTGTATAGGGATTCTATAGGGATAATGGGAAAGAAACATCCAAACTACTATAGGATTATATACGCTTTGAGATGTACTCTGCCCGGTGCTGCATCTCACATCTCTCAGGCAGCGCTGAAGTCGAATCAAGGACGCGTTCGTTTCTCCTGCTCCGACTTCTCAAGGCATCTGTCGGACCTTGAAAGAGAGAAGTTGATATGAACTACGGACTAAATTTAGGTTGGGGGGACCTATAGCCAGGGCTCATATAGCTCTTGTCCAGGCCTTGCCAAGCTGGAACCTGTTCTACCTAGCAATCGAGACGGTGCTTCTACGACCACTTGCAGGACTTGATATTCCAAAACAATGCAACAAAAAGACGCTGAGGGTCACTTGACTGGTCCAGCGCTTCTTTGTGCAGGGTGGAGCACGAGCGCGGATGTTGTGGCCGTGCAAAGCTGGGCTTACCACCAGAAAATGCCCTTGGATCCGCAGAGCAAAAGCATGGCTGCGGTCTGGCTGTGCGGCCCTGATTTTTTTGATGTCCTTGACTGGGTAACCTCAAATTCCTAGAAGAACTCCCCCAACTCATCCTTTGATACAAATTAAAGGACCGGACAACCCCACATGTGTAGCCTGACGGGAAATCTAAATGAAATCCTCTTCAGATGCCGTCGCCCGCCGATATAAAGAAGAAAAGGACGACGAGAAAAGGAAGACGAGACGATGACTGCGTGCCTTGATCACTGAGGCGACCAGTGCAGAATGTTCTCATGCTCCTAGATCAGGCTCGTCTTGTTCCTGAGTGGCCTGAAATCTGAAAGGTTATACTATACTATAGTATTAATATACTATAATATAGTATTATTACACTATGATATAGTATTACTATACTATAATATAGTTTTACTATACGATAATATAGTATTGCTATACCATAATATAGTATAATATGATAGACGAGGTTGCTCTTTCCATGGGCCAGTCCCCACTTCTTGGGCTGGATAGCTTGGTGGAGGCCGCCGTGGCCGTGTGGCAGTCCTGTAGTTCTTGGTTCATAGGATTTAGGGTTTAGAG
>CAJNIZ010042236.1:0-10686 GCA_905231905.1 Symbiodinium pilosum | reverse complement strand
GTTTAGGGTTTAGGGTTCAGACTGGTGAAGGAGTCCGTCTTCTTTCACAAGGCCCTGAGGAAAGCTGCCACCCAGGTGGAAGACTGAGAAGATGATTATGATATTATGATATAGAATTATTATACCATACTTTTGAATTACTATACTATAATATAGAAGTATCATGCTACAATATAGAAGTCTTATATTAAGATATAGAATTCTTATACTATACTTTCGAACTCTTATACTATGATATAGAAATATTATACTACCATATAGAATTGTTATACTATACTATAGAACTATACTAGAGAACTATTATACTATAATATAGAGTTTTTTTTATCATAATATAGAACTTTTTACTATAATATAGAATTCTTATATTGAAATATAGAATTGTTATACTATACTATAGAACTATTATACGAGAATATAGAATTAGTATACTATAATGTATAATCATTATAGTATGATATAGGATTGTTATACTATACTATCGAACTATTATACTATGATATAGAAGTATTATACTACAATATAGAGTTATTATATCACATTATAGAAGTATTATACTATAACATAGAATTTTTATATTATACTATATTATAGTATACTAATACTATATTATAGCACATTATATGGATCCTTGTCAGATCCCTGGAGGTGAGGGCTTTCGAATCCCAAGACAGTGCCGTGCTTGTCTATGCAAAATTCTTAGGCAGGTCCAAGGCTGGACTCTTGGGAAGTTCATGGTTATGTAATGGGTCATATAGGGGATGTGTTGGGAGAATGGAGAAGAAAATGGAAACTACGATGACGGGTTATATAGGGATTATAGGGTACATTGTTGGGTTCCTTTTGGGATAATGGAAAAGAAAATTGGAAACTACTACAATGGATTACACAGTATAGGGTTTAGGGTTTAGGCTGCAGTGTCTGGGCAGGTTCGCATGATGCGTGAAGCTGGCCACTGGCATTGTGCAGACGCTGAATTCGAAGAAGTTGCTGGGACATGGGACCCTATTTCATCTTTGCACAGCCATATGTGTGCTTGCAGCTCTCTTGCCCTGAGCGGAAGGACATATTCTACCACAACGGCTTTCGCACAACGTATGCGGTGTCCAAGACTGGCGAGGCGTTCAATGCAGCGTTTCTGCCACTTTCAAGTTGGAAATCGAATATTAGATACTATAATGCAGAAGTAAGTTGTTATTATTAGTATATTATAGTAAAATGATATTAGACCCTTACCCCGACAGGTACGGGCAACGCATAGTGACGGAGATGGTGTCGGGTACCTTCAGGATTGCTGAGGGCTTTGCTCGTATTCAAGTGGTAGTTTCTCAAAATTAGGGGGACCCCAATATAGACCTCAAAATACTATAGTCCTTATTATGAGGACCCCACCACTAATTTTGGGAAACCTCTGAGTCATGCTCCATGAGCTAAGCAAGCTTGACCAGGCCCTCGAAGCTGGAAGGTTCAGTATCTTGACAAACAAACAGTTGCAAAAGGGGTTCTATAGGGCTTATATAGGGTTCTATAGAGCTTATGTAGGGCGTATATAGGGTCAAATAGGGGGGTTTATAGAGGGTTCTGTAGAGCCTATGTAGGGCTTACAAAGGGTCATATAGGGTTTATACTATATAGGTTCTAGGGGTCTTTATGATGTAGGATTCTATCTTGCCTTTGGTTAGCTGGGAATGAAGGAATGGAAAAGAACATGGAAACTATTCTACTGGGTTACATAGAGACTACTATAAGGATCCATTCCTTCATTCCTAGCTAATCCAAGGGCAGTTTCTGGGTTCTAAGGAACTTCAATCAAGTTACCATAATGGATATATACATATATATATATATAGTATTTCATATGGCTTCCCCAATACAGTACAAATTACGTTCCTTAGCAGCAATCCAGATGATTTGGGACCCATTGGCTGAGGTCCCCATATCCCAATTAATAACCCCACCAGGAGTCCCCTGTATAATGCCCTATATAACCCCCTTTAAGGAGGTTAGACTCTAGCTCGCATGCACCCACCCTAACCCCTAAACCCTAAACCCTAAACCCCCCATTGGCTGAGGTCACAAGCTTATGGGTATCCACCGCGGAGGAACCTGGGAGCGGTTTCGCCTGGATGGTGCAGCCCTCAGAGTTTGGAGGACATGTGCGTCAGAATCTAAAGTCCTTAAAGGGGGTTTAGGGTTTAGGGTTCAGGGTTTAGGGTTTAGGGTTCAGGGTTTAGGGTTTAGGGTGGTTATATAGGGATTATATAGGGGACCACTAGAGGGGATACACTAAGGGGGATACTAGGAGTTTCGACCCTAAACCCTAGGGTTTATTAAGGGAGATGCTAGGAGTTTAAGGCCCGGGAAGGCTACACCTGGAGCACTGGCAGCAGGCCTGGGGCAAACCAAGCTTCAGTTTACTTACCTTTGGTTAGCTGGGGATGAAGGAATGGAAAAGATCATGGAAACTACTATAGGGTTTAGGGTTTAGGACGTATGGAACAGAATAGAAACTACTATAATGGGTCATAGGAACTACTGTAAGGATCCACTTCTGCATTCCTGGCTAACCAAAATTAAGTTTGATCGGCTCTTGGGATCATGGGAGGAGAGCCTTTTGTCCGTCGCGAAGGGCTACCGTCGTGAGCGACCGCCCATGCCAGGAGCTTTCATTCCATCTCCGAAGCTTTTGGGGGTAATAGGGATATTGGACAAGAACATGGGAACCTTTACATTATTATCGGGGTTATATAGGGATAATGGAAAACAAAATGGAAGCTGCTGTATTATATTGTGACCTTGAGCAGGATGTGGATGCCCTGGACGGATGGCTTGGTGTGCCATCCCCTCAGACAGGGCATCATTGCACCGCATACGCTGCATGCGCTCCTTCCCAGCCTGGAGCCTGGGAGGAGGCATCCTTGTCATGCTCCTCGAGTGCGAGCTGCGGTGTCAAGGTTGAGAAGGCTCAATTTCAAAGTGCTGCGAAACAAATTATGTACTATAGGCTACACTCATTAAAGGGGGTTATAGAAGGGGTTATATAGGGGACTACTATAAGGGGTTATTCAGGGGGATACTAGGAGTTTAGACTATAGCTCTTATGGACTAGGACATTTGGACTCATTTGCAGGTCTCCAGCAGCTTGTCTTCCTCGTCATCTGCAGTCTCTCTGCACCTGAAAGACTTGCTGGTCCGGCCAGGTGCCAAGTGCAGGCGATGTAGAAGCCGTCCTCTGCAGAGAATTTTTAGGCGCTACTTGAGAATGGCAGCCTGGTCCCGGAGCCAGGCGTTTTCCTCAGAGTCACTTGAGAGCATCCTGTAAGCTCTTGTGACATCAGATTCGTACCCGAGGTTGGCGCTTTAGAGGTTCCGATTGGAGTCGGCGGTGGCTTTGGCTCGAAGTTGCAGATGGCTGTGGGTCGGGTTGCCGGTGCCCTGGGTCCAAGTGCTGTGACTGCAAAGGCAGCAATGCCGTGTCCAGTGTGCCTCAGGTGAGGGCAGTCCGTTTCGGCAAGAATGTGGAGGTCGTTGGACACTTGGGCAGATACACGAACAACTCGGAATGCCCTGGCCTTGGAAACAAGCTCACAGGCTGCATACTCTAGAGACGAGCTGCATGATGCTGGTGAGGTTTGACGCTCCTCGGCGAGGCCACCTTGCAGGTGCTAGGATGATAGCAAGTTGCTGACTATCGCTGTGCAGGCACGATTTCGCAGGAGTGGCTGGGCGTGCCTGTTCAAGGCAGCTGCTTGGATGTACGTGTTCATGCAAACTTCATGTATCGTGACACAGGGTAGCAGATGTAGCAATTTTACGAGGCGATGCCTCAGCAAGATCCCCTGGGAGACACGGGAACTGCCAAACAAAGTCAAAGTCGCTTGAGAAGCAGAGACTAGGCAAACTCTGCAGCTCCAATTTAGCAATGCTCAGCAAGTCTCCTTACCAACCCGTGGGGTCTGGCAAAGCGGAAGGGCATCGGAATGGCTTATGCCTGGCTAAGTCCCTGATCCAAGCATCCCACGACTCACAATCCCCGCTGCACTTGACAAGCTACGTGTTCCTCTGACAGTTTGGGCCATGGATTTTTTGTTGGGAAAGCCAGCTTGCTTGTTGGGTGGGCTATAAATTCAAAATGCCATGTAGTTGTCACAATGCCGTCAGCCTTGCCGTATGGTTGTACTTTCCCAGTTGAACTTCGACATCTTCAGCCCCTGGCAGTGGTGTAGGACTTGCCGAGAACACGGGGAACGCGCAGAAGTCGAACAGCTGCGCAACAATCCAGGATGCGCACGCTCACAGCTGGCAACGTCCAGGCAAGAGCAAAAGGATTGCACATCCTTGGATGCGCGGCTTCTAGTTGCAGGCAGCCATTTGGCAGCCTAGCAGATGGGTTCAGCTGTTCTTGGATCACTTTCGGCCTGGCCTTCATTTGATTCCTTTCTAGCATGCACGCACCAGTCCCAGCTCAGGCAAGAAGCGAAGTTCCAGGCTACCGCCTTATGATTTTGAAATCACATTCATTTCTCGCATTTCTTGCTTTCCCAAACGTGATGTTTTTGGCTTAGCCATCCTCAACCCTGTTGGCTTTGCATATTCGCCGCGGTGACAAAGCCAGATTCCCAGCTTCTCGTTTTGATCTTGACACAGGCTCTCTCCGAGAGAGGCAAGTGAAGCGAGATACAGTAGCACGTTGTTGTGCTAATTGTTCATCCATGCAGAGCAGGAGAACATGACAACCTATTCCAGAAGTCTTGGTCAGACCCGAAGCTAGCTAAGGTGACGAATCCATTCAACAGATACCATGCAGTGCAAGACTATGTCTGCGAGGCATCGTCCGCGAAGTGGTGGAGGTGAGTAGCTCATGGTGGTGTTGCTCGTCTGCAGGCGATTCGCGCAGCAAAGGAGCTGCAGCTGTGCCAAACACGGCCGTGCCAGTCCAGATCTCGGTAAACAGCAGAGGACTCGGAGGAGGCATGAAGAGCGCAGCATCTCGAGGCTTTTTGTTGCATCGGATGCCGTGAACATCTTGGACGAGGCCTGGAACCTCATCTCACATGCAGCTCCTGCTTCTAGGAACCAATGTCCAGGCTTTCCAAGCTGCTCAAGGTCTCATGCAGGTGCGCTTATCCTGCTACGGGCCCCGTTGACCTGTGCTTTGACGAGGTCATCGGGCTGCACAGTTCAGAAACCCAGCGTCGCAGTGCTATCGGCGTGGAGGCCTCGAGCCTGGCTCACGAAATTCGAACTCGAAGACCTTTGAACGCAGGTTGCCAGGTACATGCCTGGAGATGCCACCGCCTTCCAAATGGCCGCAGAGGCTGGAAAGGAGTGTTCGTTGTGCATGCCGTGGTGCGTACGCGCCACAAGGGCGTTCACGATTTGATGAGGTCATGTTTGACGTGGACATGCTCAGCCGCGCTCAAGTGGTGGTTTGCATCCCAGTCCTGCAACACAACATCAATTTGAAGGACCTCTCGCTCAGCATGCTTCCGTACAGATTGGACACATCAGTTTCCTAGGTGGCATTAGGTGACTCTAGAGGCTGGTTGCAGGTATAGGTAGGGAAGCTGGTGGGGAAGCAACGCATGACATACAGATCTTACACTTGCTGTTCATTCGAAGGTTCCTAATTGAATCGAAATTGTTTCCGGCTGAGCTCAGGTTGGAACTTTGGCTTCTCAGGCAGGTCACCCTCCAACGGCAATTGCGGACTTCTTCATGCTTCCCTGCATCATTCCGCGAACACAAAAAGTTTGAAATCTGCATCGAAGGTCACTCGTGTTGGATGCAGTATCGGGTATGCCAGGAGGACTGCTACTGCCCATGGTAACCCTCAAGCAGTGAATGAAGATACCACAAGGAAGCTGCTCAAAGCGATCGCTTTGGATTTTGAGCTGTTGCAGAGCCAGAAGGATCTGCATAAGCAGTGGGGCGTCCGCCTTGTGCTTGGTACTTGGGCAGAGCAAGATCTAATTAGGACTCTGCTGGACCTGAGGTGTGGATGATGTGCCGTGGTCGCCGCCGGCCTGCTAGAAGAACCGGAAGGCAAGCATAAGCCTAGCCTGTGTGGAGGCTACGAATCCGTGAAAGCGCTCCGACGCAGGTCTCAAAGTTCAGCCTTTGATGTCATGCTGTTTGACCTGGAAGTACGAGGGCCAGAGAACCTCTCAGGCAGCCCAAGTCGAATGGCTTTTGGCTCTCTGAAAGAGCTGCTTCTCACAGATTTATGGTGGCGCAGCCAGCATTGGCACGGGACCGCAGTCTTCTTCGTGGGAAAAACTTCCCGGTCCTGGGCAGCTACTTTGCGTAAGTTCTCGTAGAGTCCTAAGTGGACACAGCGATGCCTTCCCAAGCTTCTGGTGTCGAAATACCTACACTAGGAGGTAAGGCCCTCCAGAGGCCGTTCTGCTTACAATGTTTGCTACTGAAAAAAGCTGAGAAAAGACTCCGCTTGATGCTCTTTGGCTGGAGCTAGAGGGCTCGTCAGTTTCTTGGACTAGTTTGCGCAGGACAACCGCGTCAATCGCAACAGAAGAGGTTGCAACAAGCACTTCAAGGAGCTACTGCCTCTAACTAGCTACTGGGTTGCTGTTAAGGAACTTAATTTAAGTTTCTATGTTGGGGATATCCTATTATATGCTATATATAGTCGGGGACTGGCTTTGAAGCCAGTGTTGTTGAGACAAAGCCCGCAGTAGTTTAAGCAATCCCTGCTCACAGAGCCAACAGAACAACAGATTTATTGATCTGCGCTTCTGGGTCACAAGGACGAGCTTCTCCTCAGGCCGGGGAGCAGGAAACAAGAATAATAGAAATAATAGGAATAAAGATAGCAATAATCGTAGTAGTATTATTTAGTCATAGCAATACTATTAGGAATAGTAGTAGCGGTTTCAGACTAGGTTTGTCTCTTGTGAACATCTTGCTGGATAACACCACAGCTATTGATTCTCGCAGCCGTTTCCCAGTCTGATGGCCGTGCTGTGAGTTTCGGGCCATGGGCTCAGCAACGAGATGCTAAATGGAGAGCATGGACAGCCGATGACCTTAAACTGGGCTGCTCAACATGAGCAACGCTTTAACAGTAACATGCACATGCCATGCGCAAGTAGAAGAATTCTGCTCATAACAGAATATACTATAGTAGTTTCCATTTTCTTTTCCATTATTCCAATATTACCCCAATATACTATAGTAGTTTCCATTTTCTTTTCCATTATTCCAACTTAACCCAATATAACAGGAAGCCTTGCTTCTGTGTTGTGCTTGGACTTTGATGAGGCCTTAATGGGGCAATTGGAGCGGAAGAGCTTTTGGCCTGCAGCTTAATCCAGGCATCAAGTGGTAGTTTCCGTAAATAGGGGACCCCAATGTAGACCCCCAATATACTATAATCCTTATTATGGGGACACCCAAGATGGTAGGTAGTTTTAGGCAATCCTCAAGTCTTCAGCAAACGCGCTGCCTCCCGCAGTTCTTCTGGGACGAATCAGAGCTTTGAACCGGCTTCAGCACATTTTTGAGTATGTAGCTGCTTTGCCTGATGCCTTTTGACGAGGGTCGAGGGTCCTGAAGCTGCATCAATGGTGACGAATGCAGGTTATATGGGGATGATGGAAAAGAAAATGGAAACTGCTATAGTATATTGGGGCAATATACAGATACTGGAAAAGGAAATGGAAACCACTGTTGTATATTGGGGTGATATCAGCTAAAATGGCTTACCATGGTTTTGATGTTGGAATCTTTGCAACGTCCAGCAACAACGATAGCAAGCAGATCAAGGAGGGCCCATGTCCAAGCAGTCATCGTGAGCATGCATGAAGGTAGCTATTGACTGAGTGATAGAGGGAGCAAGGGTGAGTGGGAGGGGTTGAGACTGGCCTGACAGGGTTTGCACCCCTAAACCGTAAATAATAGTTTCCATTTCTTTTCCATTATCCCTGTATAAACCCAATATACCATAGTAGTCTCCATTTTCTTTTCCATTATCCCATATATCCCAAATACATACCCTGTAACCCCTATATAACCCATTATAGTAGTTTCCATTCTATTTTCCATTACCCCACTCCCAATATAGTCTGCTTTTGAGGTCTTTGACCTGGCCATGGGCACCTTTCCTTTTGGCCTGTCTTAGCCTGGCGCCACAGTCTCTCGGGGGTGAAGATGAGGAGAGCCCCTGATTTCCCAGCTTGTCAGTGTTTCTCCCCTCATTAGCACCGTCAGACGCCCCGTACTGCTTTGCTCTGTTATGAGCCTCAGGCCGCGTTGTCTTCAGCTTGTACATTCTCTTCCTGATCGAAGACAAGGTCGGCAGCAAGCAGAAGCCGTCCCAACATGTGCCTGCTGGGTGGGTGGTTCCATGTTTTGAAGAGCATGCCAAGCTTCCCAACATGCCGGAATGTCCACCTGCCAATCCTGCCAGGTTGTGGGTCTTGTCAGGAACTCGGCTGTCGAGCAGAAAAGCCTAGGGATAGCAGAGCCTTTTGCAATTCAATTAGTTTTTTTTACGGTTAACTGGATATTTCCAAACTTAGGGGTCACCACACCAAAAACCCTACAATGCTCATGATGAGGACCTCCACAAAGAAATCCATGTTTTTTTTGGAAATCAACGGAAGATGACATGAAAGCAGCTGTATTTTTAGGGCTTAGGGATCGTGGAAACTAGGATGCAACATGGGACCATGAAGTGGAAAGTCGGATTTTCAGGCTCCCGCTCTACTTCGCTCCGCCTGCTTCTACGCGGCCTGGGGCCCAGCCTTGCACCACCCCAACCCCTGGGTTTAGTGGAAACTACTATAGTATATTTGGGTTATGTTGGGGGTATATTGGGATAATGGAAAAGAAAATGGAAACTACTATAGTATATTTGGGTTATATTGGGGTTATCTTGGGGCTCTATTGGGGTAATGGAGAATAAAATGGAAACTACTATTTAGGGTTTAGGGTTTCAAAGGTTTAGGCTTTTAGGGTTCAATGCGGGTTTCTCACAAAAGGGGTACCTGTAATGATGACTGTAGTATTTCGGGGTGGGAATTAAGGTGCCCCTGTTGAAAAAAAATACCACTACTGACGATACTGTTAAAGTTGAGCAGTGAATCAAAAGGCTTCTTGCGATAACAAACAACAACAATGTCAGAAATATTATACGTATCACTGTTGTGTGATGTCATGCTTCGGCCAAACTCGACGTCTTTTGCTTGACATGCGCAGGTTGCAGTGCTGTTCACCACATGGGTTCTGCGTCAGGCATGGACAAACTTTTTGGATTGATAAGCACTGGAACCATGGCACTGAGAGCCAGGTTTTTTCTGCCTGCACCGCGCAACCCACACCAGACTTGCGAGTCCACCTAGAGTCCGCTGCTTAAGGCCAAGCACTTGAAGCACTTGAGGATGCAAGCTGGCAAGTGATTGAATGAGGTCGGGGAGCTTCCGTGACAACTCCGTATCTTGGGTGTCAGCCGAGATGAGGGGCTGGCGGGAAAATATGGAGGCTTGGTGCTGGCCCTTACCTGGACGCGGCAGCATGGCAGATGCCAAAGGATGCTCACGTCGCTGCGGAGCTGTGCAAAGATGCTTTCGAAGGCCGGTCCTAGTTGAAAAGACGTATATGATACATATACAAATACATATATATATATATAATGATTATCTATATATAACACCCCCATATAAGCCCTATATAATTCTATACAATCCCCGTAGTTTCCATTTTCTTTTCCATTGTCCCAAAAGAGCCCCAGCAGTCTTGCCAGATGCGCTGCTTTTCGCGGTGCTGGATGGCCATGGGGGTCCGAAGCCTGTTGAGCTCAACCTGCTCCGATGCATGTGGGTAGTTCCCAAAATAATCAGTCTGAACTCCTTAAAGGGCGGGATATATGGAGGATTATATTGGGGACTACATAGTACATGTGTGTAGCTCCCAAAATTAGGCTCCTTTTTGGAGCCCAACATTAGGTGCCGCAATATAATCGATAACCAAAACGAGCCATTTTTTTGGAGAATAACCTATGGTGCCATGAGCTTTGAGGCAGCGAAGTCTCAACGTTGGCCTCAAAGCTGATCACACGAGAGATGGAGGAAAGACATTATGGTAGTTTCCATTTCCCATATATCCCTAATATATACCCGATTATAACCCTAGTATATACCCCATTAAAGTAGTTTCCATTTCTTTTTCCATTATCCCATATATCCCAACATATACCCTATTATAACCCTTATATATACCCTAATATAGTAGTTTCCATTTTCTTTTCCATTTTCCCAATATTCTCACTACAATATCATTACTACGCAATTATCGGAAGGTAGAGTCCAAAACTCCAATCCAGAGTCTGGGAGGACTGTGGAAGAAGAGTCCAGAAAGGCAAGACGAAGACGCCTCAGGCGGAAGCACTGGCAGAGGCAAGTTCCACAGATACAAAGATACACAATCTAAGCCTGGCTCCTCCAGTCAAAATGGTAGTTTCCCAAAATAAGGGAACCTCAATATAGACCCCAATATACTATAGTCCTTATTATGGGGACCCCCCAAACAGGTACTCCTAATGTTGGGAAACCCTGAACCCTAGACCCTAATCCCTAAACCCTAAATAGCCGTTTCCATTTCATATTCCATTATCCCAACAAAACCGCAATATAACCACCAAAAGGGGACCTGCTTAAAGCTATCCTT